>JACEIK010018616.1:0-10502 GCA_018107945.1 Datura stramonium | reverse complement strand
ATGGTTATTATTTTATACATGCATGTTCTAAAAGCAAGGTTTGACTCATTGTTCAGCTTTTCTTATAAATGTCATATTTCAGCTTTGAGTCATTCGAGTCTGTTATGATGTTATGAAGCTATGCATTTTCATGTTATGAAACGATTATGATTTCAGAAAGACTGCATGCAATCCCTCCTCTCAGATTTGCAAACTTTTGATATGTTATGAAATGTTTTAAATGATTTACTTTACTTTAGTAGTTTTACTTACCTTGCATACTCGGTACATTTCATGTACTGACCGTATACTTTCTATGTTGTATCATTTCATGATACATGACCCGGCTCTCAGATTCAGCCCCGCTCTTAGACTGTTCATCGGAGTTAGCATCTTCTTATTGGTGAGTTCTCATCATCCGAGGACCAGACTATGTATCTTTTCCTTATGTATTTCAGTTTCCCTTATGTCTTTTTAGATTCAGTATTGTTGAGTTAGTTGGGGGTCTTGTCCCATCAACTCGTCCAGATTAGAGGCTTTTCAGACTTATGTATAGGTTCAGCTTCAGATGCTTATTTTGATGTTATTATTGAGTTAGAATTCCACTGAGTTTTTATTGTTGATTCTTTAGTTTATTGATTGAGTCAGAGGTATGTTTATGCCATGGGTCGACTTGGGGTCTCTCGGGGTCCCTTATCCCGTGTCTACGATCCGGCCCTCCGTTCGGGTCATGACACTTCCTCCCCTCATCCACATGGGACACACTCTCCATAGAGAGTCTACTAAGTGCGTCTGCTACTAAATTGGCCTTTCCCGGATGGTAAAGGACACTCATATCATAATCCTTGAGTAGCTCCAACCACCTCTTGTGGCATAGATTTATGTCCTTCTATGTAAACACATAATGTAGGCTTTTGTGGTCCGAAAACACATCTACATGGACCCTGTACAAATATTGTCTCCATATCTTCAAGGCAAATACCGCCGCCGCTAATTTAATATCATGGGTCAGGTTATTCCTTTCATGAACCTTCAGTTGCCTGGAAGTGTATGTTATGACTTTACCATGCTGCATCAATACACAACCAAGGTCGATTCTAGAAGCATCACAATACACCACAAACCCATCGGTACCCTCAGGTAGGGTTAACACCGGTACTGAGGTGAGTCGAGTCTTCAACTCCTGAAAGCTCCTCTCATAAGCATCCGACCATTGGAATTTCAATTTCTTTTGGGTCTATTTGGTCAATGGCGATGTGATAGACGAAAAACCGTCAACAAATCTCCAATAGTACCCATCTAAACCCAAAAAGCTTCTGATATCGGAAGGATTCACCGGTCTCGGCCAATTCTTTACCACTTCTATTTTCTAGGAGTCCACCTTTATGCCCTCACTTGACACCATGGCCCAAAAATGCCACTGAGTTCAACCAAAACTCACACTTACTGAATTTAGCATATAGTTGACGATCCTTGAGAGTCTATAGCACCACCATCAAATGAGCAGCATGCTCCTCCTCGCCCGAGAGTATATCAGGATGTCATTAATAAACACTATTACGAACATATCTAAGTATGGCTTGAACACCCTGTTCATCAAATTCATAAAAGTTGCAGGAGCATTAATTAGTCCAAAAGACATAACTACAAACTCATAATGACCATACCGCGTCCTGAAGGCTGTCTTCGGGATGTCACTCTCCCATACCCTGAGCTGATGGTATCCGGACCTGAGGTCTATCTTCGAAAAGCACTTGGCACCCTGAAGCTGGTCAAACAAATCATCAATCCTAGGTAGAGAATACCTGTTCTTGATGGTGACCTTGTTCAATTACTGATAATCAATACACATACGAAGAGAACCATCTTTCTTTCGGACAAATAGAACTGGTGCACCCTACGGGGATTTGCTCGATCTGATGAATCCCTTATCTAAGAGGTCCTTCAATGCTCCTTCAACTTCCTTAAATCGTCTGGAGCCATTCTATGAGGAGGAATAGATATAGGCTGCGTATTGGGAAGAAGTTCAATACAAAAAATCAATCTCCCGCTCGGGAGGGATTCCTGGTAGATCATCTAGGAAGACTTTTGGATACTCACATATTACTGGGACTGACTGGATAGTCGGGGTCTCGGACGTGGCATCCTTAACCCTAACTAAATGGTACACGCAACCCTTGGAGATCGTCTTTTTGTCCTTAAGGTAGGAAATGAAACGACCTACATGCACAACTGAACTACCCTTCCATTCTATGAATGGCTCACCTAGAAATCTGAACTCTACTGCCGGGTTCTACAATTAACTAAGGCATAACATGCAAATAGTCAATCCATGCCGAGGATAACATTAAAGTCGGTCATGGATAACTCTACTAGATCTGCTGAGGTGACTTTCTGAAGGACTATGACCGGGCAACTTCTATACACCCGTCTAGCTACCACTGAATAACCCACTGGAGTAGAGACTGAAAAGGGTTCTAACAAGATTTGGGGACTAACTCCGAAACTACTAGCCACATTAGGTATCAAAAAAGATAAGGTAGCCCCTAGATCTAACAAAGCATATACATCAAGATGAAAACTCGTAACATACTAGTGACTACATTCGAGGAGACATCCTTCTCCTGGCGAGATGCTAAGGGATAGAATCTGTTTTGGCGTAGACCGCCACTTCTGCTACTAGATTCCCCCTACTGGACTGGGCGTGCGGGTGGATCTGCTAAACTGGAAGCTGGGCCTCGGCCCCTATCATGGCCCTTTCTAGCTGCTGGACAATCTCTGAGCATATGTCCGGCTTTCCACACCCGAAGCAAGCATTTGTACCCACCAAAAACTGACCCGTGTACCCCCGACCACACCTGTCGCAAACTGGGATACTGGAATCCATAGGCCTGCTGCTCTGACCCCTAGAGCCTGATGCTCGCCCTCTCTGGCCGTGCCTAGGTCTGGTTGGCACACTCATCGCTGAAGATGTTGGGGCTGAAGACCTCTGGTGGAACTGCTGTTGGTGCCACCCCCTGGCCTCAACTGAGAGAACCTATAGCTTTCTGTCCTGGCCCTCTTGGCCTTTCCCTCTCTCAGATGCACTGCCTCCATCTGCTGGGCATATAAAACTATCCGAGGGAAATCCATATCCTGATGGAGCATGGTGGTTCTGCAATCCTTGTCTAGATAATCCGCCACCCCATGAACAAACCTGCTCACTCGCGTCCTCTGATCAACCACTGACTCTGGGGCGTACTTTGATAGACGAGTGAACTCTAGGGCATATTCCTGCACTGTCATCTTTCCCTATTTTAGATTCACGAACTCAGCCACCTTTAACTCCCTCATCTCACGAGGGAAGAACCGATCAAGAAAAGCAATGTGAAACTCTTCCCAACTGATAGGGCCTGCTCTGGATGCCCTACTATCCTTCCACTGTTTAAACCAAATGCGTGCGACCCCCTTCAGCTGATATGAGGCCAAAACAACACACTCCTCTCCATTCACCCCCATGACCTGGGTGATCTTCAAAATCTCGTCAACAAACTCATGTGGATCCTCGTCCACCTTTGACCCAAGAAACTCTGGTGGGTTCATCCTTAGGAAATCTCTAACTCATGCTGCTGCCGCATTCTCATTCTGCAGGACACGTGCCACTGCCTATTGGTTGACCTGGGTAGTCAAGGCCTGCACTAGCATCTGAATGGCTGCCCTAAATTTAGCATGGGCAACCAGCTCCGGTGCATGGTGCTCATAGACTGGTGGGGCTTGTTAGTGCCCGTCTCCGTTGTCGTCATCGCGGTCATTTCCATTTCCATTTCTTCTGCTGTTAACTCTGCGGGGAGGCGTGATTCTGCAATTGCGAATAACATGAATTAGAAGAATAGAGAGACATTTCGCCGCATGATATAGATCATGAAAGAAAGGAACATTTCCTAAATGTTTCGTAACCTCTTCGTCATAAGTGTGGCGTGTTTTACATCCATGAAAAAAGACTCTAGTTAATACAGCTTTCAGACACCCTAGGACACTTCAAACCTATTGCTCTGATACCAAATTTGTCACGACCCGAGCATGCGCCTGGATCGAGATATGGGACAAGTCGACCCATGGCATGAACATACATATAACTCAATCATGTAAAGTGGAAGACTTAACATAGTAACCATGGAGGAAATTCGAACATAACATAACAATATGAATATACAACCCAAATCTGAAGTTGAATACAATCTATTGTCTGAAAAGCCTCTACATCTGATGAGTTGATGGGACAAGACCCCAACTAACTCTCTAAATCTGAAACTGAAAATACGTGAACATAACTGAATAGAAGAGGGGCCCTCAACAGATGAAGACTCACTAATAGAGACTGAATGCTAGCTCTGGAAGCTGGCTAGTGTCGGATCTGAGTCTAAAGATTGGAGCCTGTATCATGAAATGATACAGCATAGAGTATGCTATCAGTACATGGAATGTACCGAGTATGCAAGGTAAGTAAAACCGCTTAAATAAGTAAAATCATTTAAAACATGCATAGTATAAGAAATTATCAAGATAAGAATCTGAGAGTAGGGCTTGCATGTTATTTTCTGAAATCATTATCTGAACATCATACTGAATTGAATGACCAAAGCTGAAATATGATAATAATAAGTAAAACTGAACATTGAGTCAAACCTGCTTTAGAACATATATATAAATTTATCATGATTGATAAACGTGCATAATTGAAATCATAAGGAATAATGGGAGACTTCATATAACCCGACATTACCACAATAGAGCTTACGTGGTCCCAACTATCACACTCAAGTGGGTAGAGCTGTCCAAAGCCTTTCCAGGGCTAAGGATGATACCATGATATTGATGTCAAGCTCAACCCATTCGGGGTAAGGGATAGCTCACAAGGGAGGTCCCAAAGTATATATGTAAACCTACATTGGCGCGTAGTTTTGAGGCATAGGGTTGAGTAACCCTTAGCCTACTCGGTGCTAGACACTACTCCCAAAAAAACAACATGCATATGCTCTCTATGATTTTTTAACGAAGTTGACCATCGTCTATTGGCGAAACTGAATAATCATATATATATATATAAAATCTGAAATCATACATGAGGAGCCCTGACTCAAACCATACTACAAGCAGAACATAATTGGGAGTCTTAACTCCAAAACCACGTGGTAAGCTAAATCGTGAAAATCATACTTGAACATATGGACTTGATCAATTCTTAAACATGCTTGAAAATACTTAATTCACTTGAAAACATGATCATAGACATGGGTAACTTGAAAACAGGCTTTTCATCAATAATATCTCATCATACTTGAACTTTCATCATAAATCTTAACTTTCATAACTTCTCATGGTTGGGCATTTCAATTTAATAAGCTTGAAAACATGATTATAATCGAAAACAATATAAAACTTTCACATAAATCATAATTCAATAATAGAAACATGATTAGAGCATACCCATGGTAGAAATTTAGGAAATTCATGCATTGGGTTAAAAACCCATAGGATCAAAATATAAATTTTCATGAATTAGAGAGGAATTGGGCATAGGTGTGAATAAATTCACCCATTCATGACCTTACATACCTGGGAGAATCAGATTCTACAACTTCCTTGATTGCTCAATGAAGAAGTGATGAAAACTTGGAAGAATTTGAGCTAGATCATCCCTCTAAACTTCTACACTTGCATGCATGAATGTGAATGAGCCTAGAATGAACTTACCCATCTTAAAACTCCCTATTTCAAGCTTAAAACGACGTAGTTTAGGATCATAGGGCGTAGGAATGACGAAAATACCCTTAATGAATTTCCTGGAAAACTAATCTGCCAGTGAAAACGGACGTCAGAATGGTCCGTTGCTTGCTCCAACGATCCGTTACTACCTACCGTTGCTACACCCTGAATTCAGGTCTCTGATCTCCTACAACAACCGGACAGGATGAGTCGAACCAACCACCAACGACTCGTGGTTACCAGCCATCACCACCACTACCACTAACCTGAAAATCCTCCCAACGGACACATACAACAACCCATTTTTACCAACAACGAGTTGTCTTAAGACCCGTCATTTCCTCTCTGATCAAAACCAGCCTCGCCACGACTCCAATCCAATAACTTGGTACGACCACCAGCAGGTTGTTCTGAGACTCATTATTTCCCAGTCGAAATCTGCAACCTTTAACCACGGGCACTTCTAACGGCCTGTTCTTTATCCTAACGACTCGTATCACAGGTCGTCTGAGGGGAAATTCCAGACTTTTCTGCTGATTTTCATTTCCACTTGCCAGGTCTAGTCTTAGGTACTTCCGGGGTATTACACGAACAGTCAAGAAAAGTAACAGGGAAAGAAAATACTCGACTCAATAAAAAGCTGGAGATATTTTCTAGAAGATCTGATTCAGTCTCCCAAGTGGCCTACTCCATAGGACAATTCTTCCACTAGACCTTTACAGACGTGATCTGCTATGACCTCAGTTTGTTTACCTCCCTATACAAAATAGCCATAGGCTCCTCCTCATACGATAAATTTTCATCAAACAACACCGAATCCAAATGGATAATATAGGAGCCATCATTGTGATATCACATCAACATAGACACCTGAATCATAGGATGAACTCCGAACAAATCAGGAGGCAAAGCCAACTCACAAGTCGTATTCGTTACATGTCGAAGAACCTCAAATGGACCCATATACCTTGGACTAAGCTTTCATTGCTTTCCAAACCTCATCATGCCCTTCATGGGTAAAATCTTGAGCAAGACTTTCTCTCCCACCATGAACTTCATGTCTCTAATTTTTCGATCAACATATTGCATATGTGTACTTCGGGCTACAAAGAGCTTCTCCTAAATCACCTTATCCTTTTCTAAGGACAATTTTAAAAGGGAAGTAACCCATGAAATCACCTCAAAGGCATCAAACTAGCCAATAGGAGATATATATACCTTCTTTCATATAAAGCCTTAAATGATGTCACATCAATTCCTGAGTGATAACTGTTATTGTAGGAAAACTCTCCCAATTGTCAGAACTTGTCCCAATGACCCTTAAAGTGTATCACAGAAGCTCGGAGCAATCCTTCAACACCTGAATTATCCACTCAGACTAACCACTATGCTCAAATCTATCCTAGTACCCATCTTAACTTGTAGGGTTCTCGAAAAGATAGAAGTAAACTAAGTACCTCTATCTGAAATTATTGAAATCGAAACTCAATGAAACCGAACCACTTCTCTTAAATACAGTTTGTCTAACTTTTCTGAATTATAGGTAACCTGAACTGGCACAAAATGGGTAGACTTATCAGCCTATCAACGATGACCCAAATGGAGTCAAATTTTCCCAAGGTTTTCAGAAGACCAACCATAAAGTCTATTGCAATTCTTTCAAACTTTCATTCAGGAATGGGCATCCTTTGCAGTACTCCCTTGGGTCTCTGATGCTCATACATCACCTGCTGACAATTTAAGCACTAGGAAACATACTTCATAATATAACGCTTCATCCTACCTCACTAATAGTGTTCTCTTAGGTCACGATACATCCTGGTAGCATCAAGATGAATAAAATACCTTGAATAGTGAGCTTTTGACAAGATGGTCTAATTAAAAAAATCATCAACATAAGGAATAAATACACCCCCTCTTTATCCTCAAGATAACCTCTCCATCAAGCACACCTCCTTGGTCTTTCCCCACAAGAATTATCACGAATCTTGCTCATCTTGGCATCTTCAAACTATCTGGCCTTAATTTGATCTAGAAAAGAAGACCTTATGTCCACATTAACCAACACTACACCCAATTTGGACACTGCAAGTCTCATAAAACTATTCGCTAATGTCAAAACCTCTTTTTCTAGCACACATTTGGTAGCCTCTAAAGAAGCCAAGCTACCATGCTACCATGCTATCAGACTTTCTACTCAATGTTTCAGCCACCATGTTAGATTTTCCCATATGATATAGGATGCTGACATCATAATATTTGAGTAGCTCCATCCATCTTTATTGATTCAAGTTAGGGTCCCTTTAAGTAAAATCATGTTGCAAGCTGCAATAGTCAGCGAACACCTCACAATGAACCCCATAAATATAGTGTCCTAATTTTTTTTTTAAAAACACCACCGATGTCACTCTAAGTCATTCATAGGATAGTTCTTATCATACACCTTTAACTGCCTGGAACCATACGCGATGACCTATTTATCCTACATCAAAACAACGCCCAAACCAAATTGTGAGCTTTAACAATAAACAAAAAAGTCCTTACCCTCCACATGCAGCAATAGAATAGGGGTTGTAGTCAGCAAGGTCTTGAGCTTTTGGAAGCTCTCCTAATATTCATCAGATACTGAAATATCTCTCTCTAAGTTAACCTAGTCAACTGAGATGCAATAGCAATGAAGCCCTTCATAAACCGGCGATAGTAGCTCGCCAGTCCCACAAAATTATGAATTTTGGTCACCAACATAGGCCTAGCCCAATTCCTAACAGCCTCCACCTTCTATGGATCAACTATAATTCCTTCTTTGGAGACTACATGTCCCAAGAAGGATACTGATGCAAACTAGAATTCACTTTTTGAAAACTTCACATATAATTACTTTTCCTTCAAAAATTCCAAAACAACCCTCAAATGATTCTCATGCTCATTTTTTCTCGTTGAATATACCAATATCTCATTAATAAAGACAATTACAAATGAATCTAAGTACTTCTTAAATATTTTATTCATTAGACTCATAAAAGCAGTTGGAGCATTAGTAAGTCCAAAGGACATAACTTAAAATTTGTAGTGCCCATACCTGGTTCAAAAAGTCATTTGCAAAATGTCCCCAATACGAATCTTTAGCTTATGATAACCTGACCTCAAATCAATTTTAGAAAATACAGACACCCCTTGACACTGATCAAACAGGTCATCTATCCGGGGAAGATAATACTTATTTCGGATGGTAACCTTGTTCAACTGATGGTAGTCAATCTATATTCACATACTCTCGTCCTTCTTCTTAACACACAACATAGGATCACCCTATGGGGAGACACAAATCAAAATGGGATCTGCTAGTTCTGGAATGATATCTAGATAGGAGTAGGCGCACTATATTCATATACTATAGAAAATGTTTGGTATGATGAATATATACAATGTAACAGAGGCAGTGAAGGAAGGAAGGTGGAATACACCATTTCTTAGAGAAATACTACCACAAGGTATGGTAGAGCATATTGTGAAAAAGATTCAGCCACCCGGACTTATTCAGGAGATGGATAAACCATGGTGGTTTCATGCCCCATAACTGGGGAGAAAGCGCGACTGGCTCCCCATACCTGACTGACTGGGAAGCCGGCTATATGACATCTGTAACAGTAACACTTAGGCCGTCCAGGCCACCTGTCATAATCAACTGGAGCACAAACTGGACCTATAATGTCTCAATAATACAGGGTAAACAACTGAAATGCAAACAAGTCTATGAGTATGCTAAACTAAACAACAAAAAGCCGACAAGGCCAAAAACTGAATTCCATTATACACACTAAGTCCACAAAGCCTCTAAAGAGTAAACTGACTGATGGTCAGAACAGGGATCCGACCTACCCATAACTGCATCTCAAAACTCTAATTGAAACAAAACCAGTCTTAACTCTAGAAAGAAACGAGCATACCAACATATCCACTAATCTCACGAACTGCTACTGCAATTGGCAATCCCGACCTCTACCTGCACCTGCGGCACGAACATAGGTCCCCAGGCGAAGGGACGTCAGTACGAATGAAATGTACTGGTATGTAAGGCAGAAAACTATAAACATGTAAGATAGCAATGATAACTGAGCCAAAAATAAGAAATAATAACAACCTGGAATCTTGGAAACTGAAATCTGAAAATAAGTCAATACTGAAGTGCAAATGCAACCAAGTAATGCACAAGAAAAACTATAATTGTAATGCCAGCAACTGGCCAACCATAAATCCATATATAAAATTTGTCCAGCCGATGTACCGTACCAGGGTAAAATAAAAATATGTTCAGTCGATGTATCACACCGGAGTAAAAGAAAAATATCTCCAGCCGATGTACTACACCAGGGTAAAATAAAAATATCTCCAGCCAATGTACCACATCGGGTAAAATAAAAATACCTCCAGCCGATGTACCACACCGGGTTAAACTAAAAATATCTCCAGCCGATGAACCACATCGAGGTAAAATAAAAACATCTCCAACCAATGTACCACACTGGGGTAAAATAAAAATATCTCCAACCGATGTACCACACCGGGGTAAAATAAAAATATCTCCTGCCGATGTACCACATCAGGGTAAAATAAAAATAATTCTCAATCATAATCATAAATAGGGCCGATATGGCTTATATTGAGTCATTTTAACACGTATGGCATATAAATGAAAAATGTTAAATCTGTGGCCGGAATAGGCCTCTTTCGTAACCCATAAATGCAAGTGAGCACCCATATCATGTAAAGCTAGAAAA
>JACEIK010018613.1:0-10507 GCA_018107945.1 Datura stramonium | reverse complement strand
CAAAGCCATCAATTGAGGAGATTTGTCGGCCGAATTCCGCTAAACTAAATCCGTAGGAATGCTTCCTGCTGCTAAATACCTCGGTATCTGAGGTTAATTTGAATTTGAACTACGTTTGACGGCGTAATCGAGCGATAATTTATCCATATCCTTCGCCCCCTCTATTTTCTCTCACGTTTCTGGAGATTATTTGATGTGTTAATGAAATGGACCGAAGTGGGGGCTTTATATACTTGGGCCTGGTCAAGGCCAACGTGTCACGGAGCCAACACGGAGGCTCCACCTCCGTGACACGTTGCCATCGCGGAGGGCAGAGCTCTTGCCCCGGCTCAGCGCCGCGATGGTTCGCAGTTTCTTGTCCGGTCTTTCACGGGTCTTTTTCTAGCATGTATGGCTTTAAGCCTCTTAATAACACGAATAGGCCATCTATGTGTCGGAATTTTACAGGGTGTGATCTTCTTCTTAGACAACAATCTTTCTTGGCGTGTCCTTTCTTTTACCGGTTGTGACACTTGATATTCTTCTTACTTCTTGATTTTAGATCTACCATGATTGTGACTCCTGCCAGGGACACATTCCGTTGGTCTTCCTCTCACCATCGTCAAAGCTTCGGCTTGTATGCCCGACCTTGCTTGTCTGTCTTCCTTATTTTTTGCGCAAATTTTCTTCTTCTGAGAGCTGTTTGCAATTTCATGAACTAGACTATTTTGTATTGTTCGTCAGGTTGATGATAAGTTGATCATACGAGTCAAGCGAGACTTTGAAGTAGAAGCTCCGCGCGTTCAGTCCTCTATTTTGCAGCCATTGTTGTAAGTTGCGAAAACATATTATTCAAAGTATTGATGTGTTTAATGCTTAGGCATGGACTGCTATTCGAAGAGTATACAATCTTCTTTTAAGAAGATTTTATTGTGCAAAGACTTGGCCTCATACAATCCTAGTAAAGTATCCCATATTTCCTTGACATTCGTTTTTAGCCACACTAGACAACACTTGATCAACTAGTGCCAAGTGTAGATCGGCAAGCTGCGTTCTTTATCACGTCGTTCCACTAACGTCATCGGTAAAGTCTGTAGTGCGCCTTCAATTGCAACTAGGCAATTGTCTTTTCAAATATAGACCTTATTTTCATTTTCGACAATGAGAAATTAGTCCCACTGAATTTCTCAACGTCAAACTTTGTTGTACTCGACATTATTTGCTTCACACCCTTCTAGATCGTCTCTGAATATTTTGCGAACAATCGTGACAAAGTACATGTCGTCAACAAATTTTACTATTCACATGAATAGTATTTTCACCGGATTTTACTATTCTGAAAATTTACTATTCCGCAGTAGTACCTTCGCATAAAATAGACGAATAACCTGACTCATTACCCTTTGTTGGGATGATGAAACACCACAACTAAGGTTTGATATGATAATAAATAATGAAAATACATTGGACACAATATTTTACGTGGAAAACCCTCAAATAAATAGAGGGGAAAAACCACGGGGTAGAAGGATTCACTATATAAATATAGGAGTACACCTCTCCCTTTCATGAAAACACTTGAAAAGGAATAACTCACTAAAGAGGACACTCAAGACTACAATATTTGTCTTGGTGTATAACTCTCTTTATGTTCTTACTCTATTGGATTGTAATTTTTGTGGGGAGTTGTGGATCGTGTATATAAAATAATGAAAGCAAAATGTTCTATTTATAATAGAACTAAACCATGTAGAAGGGTGTGAAGCGAGAGATCCAATTTGGAGAAGGTTTGTCCTCTTTTTCCTTTTCCTTGTCTGACTAACTTTGTATTCTTTCCACATGTTTCCTTCTTTCTACCTAACTTTGTTGACATTCTCCCACTTGAAGATTTAATTGGGAATCAATTATGTCTTCACATATCCTTTCTGCCCAATCACTACAATGTTGCGTTTACGCTACAGGCAATAGAAGATCGACACCATATAAACTTGTTGCGGTGATCGGCTTCATAAACATATCTGCTAGATTGTCATTAGTGTGAATTTTGGAATATCCACCTTTTGCCTTCTTCTGTCTCACGAACAAAGTGATGCGAACTGCGTATGTGCTTTGTCCTTGAATGAAATGCCGGATTCTTTGCAAGATGCAAGCGCTGGCGTCATAAAACATAGCAACCTTCTCTTGTTTTGTGCCCGAGCTCCTGCAATGTATCTGCATCCATATTGCCTCTTTGCTAGCAGTAGCCATTGCTACATATTCTGCTTCCGTCGTAGATGTAGACACGATAGGCTGAGTTTGAAACCCGGCTCTGGCTCCTCGGCCAAGTAAACACATAACTTTGTGGTGGACTTTGCTTTTATCAAGATCACACATAATACGAATCAACAAAACCTTTAACGGTAAGTCTGAACCTCCATAACACATTGCAACATCTTAGGTACCCTTGATATATCTCGGGATCCTCTTAACAACATACCAATGCTCTCTACCGGGATTAGCCGTGTATCGACTAACCACTCTCACTACTTGTGCAATGTAAATTCTTGTACATACCATAGCGAACATTAAACTTCCCACTCTTGATGCATACGATACTCAAGACATCTCCAAATCCTCTCACCCGCTTCATTGCTAGGATTCATACTTGGGATACTTGAAATTAATAGGAAGTGGGGTAGAAATTTGCCACGATCTTGCATCTTGAAGCGTCGCAAGATTTTCTTCAAGTAGTTCTCTTGAGAAAACCAAATCTTCCTATTATTTCTGTCTCGGTGAATTTTCATCCCTAGAATCTTATTTTACGGTCCCGAGTCCTTCATTTCAAACTCACTAGCTAGGCGTAGCCTTTAAATTTGTGAGACGATCTCTTTTGAGACTGCTACTGACATGTCGTCAACATACAACAACAAATAATAAAATCACCCATCACCAAATCTCTTGTAATAAACACAAGGATCTTAACTATGTCTGTTGTATCCAAGGCTTATAATGGAGGAGTCAAATCTCTTATGCACCAACACCTCGGCGCACATTTGTGAGACCGTATAGAGATTTGTTCAACTACAAGCAAGTTCTCTTTTCTCTTGATTTCTTCAAACCTTACGGTTGGAGCATATATATTTCTTCTTCAAGCTCTCCATGATGAAGTGTAGTTTTGACATCTAACTTCTCCAAGTACAAGTCAAATGTAGCACACATCGCCCAGGACCACTCTAATTGTTATGAGTCGAACCCTTTGGAGAAAATATCTCGTTGAATTCTATACCTTTCTTTTGAGCGAATCCTTTCACCACCAATCTTGCGATACCTCTCCCACTTGATCATTACCATTGCGTTTGATCTTGTAAACATTGTTTTCCAATCGCCTTATTCCTCGTGGTTAGGGGTGGGCAAAATCAGCGAAAACCCGGAGCAGACCGAATTAATTCGGTTTTCGGTTCGGTTTTTTATAAATAGTCGGTTTGGTTTTCGGTTACGGTTCACCGATTTTCAGTTAAACCGAATAACCGAGATTATTAAAATGGGGCCTACCTAATCTTTATGTTTATGCTTTTAAATAAGATTTCTCAGCTTTTTTATTTTATTTTTATAATAAATAATTAAATTAATTAAAATTTAAAAACCCTAACCTAACTACTAAGTACCTTTACAGTAAGTCAGTAAAACTAGTGATACGTTTAGGCTTTCTTGCTTTAGCACTCGGCCTCACTCGCCGCACACACACGGTGCTGCGGACAGCCATGCGTCGTCGTCATCGTTGACGGTCGGCGGCTCGGTGCACGACGGCACGCCGACACCCGCACACCGCACCGGCGGTTCCTCTTCCGATCTTCCTCACTGCCCTGTCCGTTCGGTGAATCGGTGTTCGTACTAAATCGACGTCGACTTCCTCATCGGCCCTACTTCGGTCGCCCCGGCCCGAGTCGGCGGTCGCCCCTCAAGTAACTTCCTCCGGCCCTGCGCCACCAGGTAGACCTCGCCCCTCAGCCGGGTCGTGTGAATTCAGAGGGCTGCAAATTTTAATTCCTTCCAAATCAATCTAACAATCACTAATTCACTATTACATGTTACATTGTAGTCTTGGGCGGAAATACAAATTCCAAACAGTTCATGTTTATTTTTTTTTAATCACGGGAAAATCCCCTCTTCCGGGAAGCGACTTAGATGCTACTGAAAGGTTTACATAATTTTGAGTTTTGACTAAAATCCACCGTATGACTATGGATCATTTTGGCCATAAAACTAAGTTCGTTTTCATACTAAGGCAATTCGATTGTTAGCAAAGGTTTTATGCAAATCTTTCTTGTATATACTTGTCTAAAAGTATTTGTCTATTTTGAAAAGAAAACAACTACTACTCCCTCCAGCCTCCAGGCGTGTGATTGTGTGAAGAACAATCAAATAAAGATGTTGTTATATACTTGTATTTGTATATACATTGTGATTTTGGGATTTGATTTATAGATTTCTTTAATTAGCTTCGATTGTGAATGAAATTAAGATGACATATACATTTTCAAATTATGATTCTTAGATGGTTAAACAAGACAACTATGGAAATTCATAATACTTCTCTATTCAAAGTTCAAACTATAGTATATTAGTATTCGACTATTCGTCTATTCATATATTTTTGGTATACTTAGGCAACCTTGACTCCTTGAGTGATCTATTTCCTTTTTTGTTGCAGTATGATTTGATTCTTTGAATAGTCTTTGTCTTTTTGATATATCATCTGTTGGTTGTTGATTTGTTGGTTAATTATTTATGATTGTTTTTTTAATTTTGTATAGATGGATGATGAAAGTAGAGTAAGTGAGGGTAGTTCAACAGACAACTCACTTGATACTCAAAGTAGGGGATACAAAAGAAAAGGAAGAAATGCAACCAAGATCTGGGGTTTGGGCTCATTTTGATAAGGTAGTTGAAAATGGTACTGGTAGAGCGAAGTGCAAGTATTGTAACAATACTTATGCTGCCCATACAAGTAAAAATGGAACAACGGGTTTGAAACAACATTTGGATAGGTGCAAGGCATATAAAACTATCGTTAAAACTTCTTCTCAAATGAAAATATCTTTACAAACTCAAGTACCCTTTGAAAATTTGAACAAGATGTAGCCTTAGTTAGAAGGGCTTTGGTTGAAATGATAATTATCGATGAACTACCATTTAGCTTTGTAGAGAATGAAGGTTTTAAGAAGTTTATGAGCAAAGCCCAACCTCCTATTTAGAATTCCTTCCCGAAGAACAATAACCAGGGATAGTTATGAAGTGTATAATTGAATTGGGGCAAGATTTGAAGAAGTCTTTTAAAGTACAATCAAAAGATTTGTCTTACCACGGTTTCTTACATGGACATCATTGCAAAGAATTAATTATATGTGTTTGATTGCTCATTTTATTGATAGAAATTGGGTGTTGCATAAAAATATTAAATTTTTGCCCAATCTCTAGTCATAAGGGTGAGCAAATGGCAGATGCTATTAGTAATTGTTTGCTTGATTGGCATTTGGACAAGGTATTCTCTATAACTATTGACAATGCGTCATCTAATGATGTTACGGTTAAAAATTGTCTAAGCAGGTTGAATATGTGGGGAACTAATATAATGGAGGTAAAAACATCTTCATGTGAGATGTATGGCTCACATACTTAATCGATTGTGTGAGAAGGTTTGAAAGAAATTGATCCTTCTGTCAAAGGGTTCGACAAATGGTGAAATATGTTAAATCATCTGCAGAACAAGAAACTTTAGAAATGTTGTGACGTCCAAAAGGTAGAATGTGATAAAACATTGTCGCTAGATGTTCCTACTAGGTGGAATTCCACCTATTTGATGTTGGATACGACACAAAAATTTGAGAAAAGCCTTTGATAGGTTTGATCTTTTTGATGACCAATTTAATACTTGTCTTTCAACTAATGTGTGTGAAGATGGAAGTGTTGCGGGTCCGCTCAAATGTGATGATTGGGCGATGTGAGGAATGGTTAGTTTCTTGAAAGATTCTACGAATGCTCACTATTGAGTTCGGGTTCACATTATGTTACTTCTAATGTTCATTTTTGAGGATATATGTGAGCTTGATGCATATTTGGATAATGTGTGTTTAGCAAAGTGAAGATCTTAATTAGTAACATGGCTGAACGGATGAAACAAAAGTTTAAGAAATATTGGGGTTGTCTGAAAAGATGAACAAATGATTTTTGTTAGCCTGTGTTGGATCCTCGAAATAAGTTTGTGTATGTTAGCTTTGCACTTGAAGAACTATTTGGGAGGAAATAGGAAAGAAAGTAAATGAAGGAGTGCATGATTATATGACTTGTTTGTTTGAAGTGTATATAAGACAATATTCAAAAGGATCTAATCAATCATCTCCATCTAGATCTACTTCATCTCAGGACACATCTTATACACTAGTTCTGGCGCTTCTCTAAGTATGAAAACAGCTGAGAACTAAGCTTTGAAAAAACAAAAGAAGATTGTGGAAGTGGAGGTGCTAAATCGGAGTTGGATAGATACATTAGTGAAGAACAAGAGCACGATTCGATGATTTTGATATATTAGATTGGTGGAGGAGTTAATTCTCCCGGGTTTTCCTGTTCTTGCGAGTTAGCTCGTGATGTGTGTACTTCAATTTCAAGTGTGGCTTCAGAATGTGCATTTAGTACTAGTGGTCTTATTCTTGATCCATTTAGAAGTTCATTGACTCCTAAATGTGTGCAATCTCTTCTTTGTGCAAGATTGGCTTAGACAAGAGACTAATCCTATTCGTGTTGAGGAAAGTTTGGAGTATCTTGAGAAACTTGAGCTTGGTAAGATTTTATATTTTTAGTTGGTTGTTTTAGACTTTTAAGTTTTAATGCAATAATAAGTGTAGTATGCTAATTTGTGTTTTATGAAATATTTGATTAAATTATCTTTAGAGATGACAATAAATGGAAGAGAGTCTTGCATTGTTGATGTATGATTGCAATTTGCAATTTGCTACTAGTGACAAGTGATTGAATTAGTGACTACTTTATTCATTTGGTCATTGTCATTTATAATTTTTCTCATACTCTCATAGTTTCATTGTCATTGATGATTTTTGTAATATTATTTTTTTATCTGAAAGTCTCTTCTAATTTTTTTATTTTATCTTACTATTTGTTAGGCTCAACGTTCAACGGTTCAAGTTCAATCATGCCTCCTAAATTTAGCTCACCCGTTTGGAAATACTTTGAGGTTGTTTAAAACAATGAAGAAGGGCGTAAAGTTAGGTGCTTGAGATGTGGAGTGATCTATAATTGTGATTCAAAATTGTGTGGAACAACACACTTGAAGAAGCATGTTGAGAAGTGTCTTGAGCGTAATCTCAATGTTATTCGTATTTAATATTATGGAGTGGGTTGAATGTTTGGTGTTTTTGTGATTTTAACTTTGAAGTCCCAAGCGGTTTATGACTTTGTGTGTACCATACCGAGTGTGTGGTGGTACATTGGGCGGGCACTACTGAAGTGCTGAATGTTGAATTGTTGATTATGATTTTTGTCATTTTGTGTGTGTATTGTAATTTTAAATTTGTATGTTTTGTGTTTGTGTGATTGTGTCTGTGTGGGTTTGGGAATACCCAGTGCCCATGACCATCAGAAGTGATGCTTTATCTGTGTGTTTGTTTGGGTTGTCAAGTTGGTGTCACTCAGTGATAATTTGAGATGGTAAGTTATGCTATTTTGAAGTGTAGGCGGTAGCCGGTAGGCGCTTGATTTATAAAGCTTGAAATAATTTATATATTTTTTTAAATGCAGCCCATTTTACAATCAGAAAAATCCCATCAGCCAAACACAAAAACAGGATAAGCAGAAATAAATAATGAGCAGAATTAAAAAAAATCAAGCCGAGCGGGTAAACGGTTCGGTGTTTGGTGTTCTTTTCCATAACCAGCGAAAACCGAAAAAACCGAACCGAAATTTGAAAAACCGGCAAAACACGACGCCCACCCTTTGCTGCGTGGTAATTGAACAAGATCCCATGTTTATTCTTATGAAACTGATTTCTTCTTGCATTGCTACCATCCACAAAAGATGATTCTTGGCCTTTTATAGCATGCATTGAAAGTTGAAGGCTCTCCATCTTCTGTTAATAGACGAGTATGCAAAATTTCCCTCTATAGAACTGTCTGAGTGCCAAGCTGGTTCTCTTATCGAGTTGATCATCGAACTTGTGGAACGATCTCGGCTGCTCTTATTCTTGAGTGCTCACAGTGCGCCGAGAAGAATCTGGGA
Source organism: Datura stramonium (assembly GCA_018107945.1). Lineage (NCBI taxonomy): Eukaryota > Viridiplantae > Streptophyta > Magnoliopsida > Solanales > Solanaceae > Datura > Datura stramonium. The sequence continues at coordinate 2,260 of JACEIK010018613.1, read as the reverse complement.
CTTCTTCTATCTTTTCAACTTCAGCGTAGTAGTCTCGATTTTTACGGTGAAGTGCTGCAACCTTTTGCTTGTATCTTGTTTTAAAAATAAACATCTTCTTGATTACCGCTAGCGAGAAGTGGGATCCCACAAGAGATACCCGCGGCACCATCGTATGCCCTAGAAAATGCGTTCCATTTTCAGTTTGGATCAACTTCAGTTTCTTTGGCATTGTACATAACATAAACAGGACTTCCGAATATGGCGAGAATAATCAAATTGGTTTTCTGTCCACATCTCATTTCGTTTCGAGATCAATTGCGATTGATGTAGATTGATCACGCAAGGCGGTTTTTTATTTGCTTCTGCGAATGGTTTTTCGATCCTGGGTTGCCAACATAGCTCTTGTGTTCCGACGGGGTTTTGTTCATCCGCTCACGCTACTCCATTTTTTGTGGAGTATATGCCATTGTGAACATCCTTTTCATACCTTCTTGTTTATAGAAGTTATCAAATTCATCACCAGTGTATTATCCTCCATTATGTCCTCAACCACTTGATCCTTTTCTGATTCAAGTTTCCACCAACGACTCTATGAAAAATGGAAAAACATTTGCGTTTCTCTTGATTGGATACACTGACATCTCACGAGTAGTTTTCGATAAATGACACGAAATATTTTGCTCCTCCTAGGGACCCACGGTAGCACCCGAGTTTTATCCGAGTGGACCGGATCTAATATTTCCTTGCTTTTAGCGGAAGCGCTAAACTTCGGTCTATGTTGCTTACGGTAACACAATGCTCATGAAAGGGTAGTGAAACCTTTTTGAGCCTTTGGAAGAAACTTTTGCTCAGCAAGAATCTTCAAACCTCATTCCGACATATGGCCAAGTTTGTGATGCCACATCATCGTCGATTCTTCCAAATGAACTGTTGTGTTTGTTGATGCTTCTCCTTCTTGGTGGGTTTCACCCTTAAGCACATAGAGATTTGTAGCAAGTTTTTCCGTTTTCATCACTACAAGCGCTCCTTTCAATATTTTCATGACTCCACCATGAGTCTTATATGAACATCCATTACCGTCTAATTGTCCTAAAGACAATAGATTCTTCCCTCAAGTCTTTCACATGTCGTACCTCTGTGAGATGGTGCGTCTTGGGTGCCATCATACATCTTTATTTTGATGGACCCAATACCAATAACATTCAAAGCATGATCATCTCCCATGAACACAGATCCTCGCGAAATAGGTTTATATTGATGGAACCATTCTCTCCGAAGTCATGTGCCATGTTGCTCCTGTCCATGACCTGAACATGGAGTGAAACATTTTCTGCCTTCATTATTGATATTGCTTCACTACATAAAATATCACCATCATCGGTATTTGCAGCATTCCATGACATTTGATGACTTCAGGTGTTCACTCTTTGTCACGCCTCGTAGCAGGGGTATGAGGCGGCACTTGGTGCCTAAGAGGACCCTAGACTGCTAACTGGTGAGCCCAAGCACATCTGTGCCTGGCCAGCTCTATCTTAGATTTCTTGGAAACAACGGGCTATATAACGGTTGGCAAATATAGCCTCAGACGCCCCAGGCCTATAGCCACTGTATAAAACTTCAGCTAACCAAAATCCTATATATCTCATAGGGAACCTATGCGGGCCGACAAGGCCACCATGCTGTCTAGTCATCTGCGAGTCAACATAAGAGAAACAACGTATATCTCGTGGCCAGGCAAGGTCACCACTACTATCAGTTATGGCCCTTACGTCCAACACAGCGAGAATACTCAACAACTACACAAATGCACGGCCTCACACGACCAAGCTCAACTGACCACAGAGATATATATATACAATCTGCAAGCCTCTATAGTGCTGATAAAAATGGTCGGGACGGGGCCAGGCCTACCCCGACCGGCTCAACTGACCACAGAGAGATATATATATACAATCTGCAAGCCTCTATGAGTACTGATAAAAATGGTCGGGACAGGGCCCCGGCCTACCCATATTGTAAAACAAAATAAAATGAACTACACCTCTGAATATCAAGCTCCGGATGACAGGAGCTGATGACTCTATAGCTGGCTGAAATTACGAGAGATTTCCTCCTCGTCTATGACTACCTGCAAGCAAGTAATGCAGCGCCCCAAACGGGCGTCAGTACCACTGGTACTGAGTATGCAAAGCAACTGAATACAACTGAATAATAACAGTATAGCTAGCAATTCTGAATAGCAGGAAATAACTGAATCTATAAGAACTGATATAAGCTG
>JACEIK010018612.1:0-10508 GCA_018107945.1 Datura stramonium | reverse complement strand
TACTGCTCAAAGGAGCAGTAACGAGGGATCAATTGAGATCGCTTCAAATTGGACATAATCTTTGATTTTGATCATGCTATTCTAGTATATGCATACAAAACATATTGGGGGTTATGAAAAGAGTCCTTTTGTTTACAGTCTTATCTATTCTGATAAGAAAGTGCTCTTCTCGGTAGAACGTGGGTCTCCAAAACCCGATGTCGTAGGTTCAAATCCTACAAAGTGTGATTTTTTCCTTCTTAGATCGAATTAGAACAAAATAGATTAATTCAGTAACTTTCACAACAATCAGAATTTGACCTCTTGTGCCTGTGAATTAAAGAAAGGAGGAGTTCAATCAAAAAGAGATATTAATGTTAATTAATCAAAGGGCCAACTGATCACTCCAAAATAACAGATGCCAAGAAGAACAAAATTCCTTGGACACGTAATGGATCTTGAAGTACTATTTCTGCATCTCCCTGACCAAATCCGCCTACATTCGGATTACTCATTAATGGTTGATCAAATTTGATAGATTCGTCCTCAGAAACAAGAAGTTCTGGTCCGGGAGGGATAAGATCAACCACTTGACGTCCCTTCGACGCATCCGTTATGGTTATATCATATCCACCTTTTTCTTTTCATATGATTTTGCTTACTATACCTGCTGTTGTAGCATTATAAACTGTATTGTTACTCTTGCTGCTATCGGGATAAATCTGACCCCTTCCCCTGTTTTCGCCTACGTATATAGGATATTTTAAGAAGTGAACATCCTTCTTAGTAGCAGGGTCTGGGGAAAGAATAGGGAAGGTTATTTCACTATATTTTTTACCAGGGACAGGGCCTACCACAAGAATATTTTTTTTATTGGGGCGATAGCTCTGAAAAGACATTTTGCTTACTATACCTGCTGCTGTAGCATTATAAACTGTATTGTTACTTTGTTGCCAGTCGGGATAAATCTGACCCTTCCTGTTCCCGCCTACGTATATAGGATATTTTAAGAAGTGGAACATCCTTCTTAGTAGCAGGGTCCGGGGAAACATTAGGAAAGGTTATTTCACTATTTTTTACCAGGGACAGGGCCTACCACAAGAATATTTTTTTTATTGGGGCGATAGCTCTGAAAAGACAAATTGCCAATCTTTTCTTTTCTCATCTCGAGAAAGCACGATCGGGAGGAGCCATCCAAACCTCCGGAAAATAAGAACAGCCCTACGTTCGCCAACCCCCTTTTACCATTAGCAAGAACCTGTTTCAGTTGCATATCATAAGGAATTCGAAACAACTGCTTCAAATACAGTATCAGGAAGTACCGCTTGTGGAAACTCTCAATCTCCACGGGCTTATTAGCTAAATGGCAATTGGCACATACAATCCGCCCAGTCGCTTCTCGTTGATTTTCATAACCCTGCTGTGCAAAAATGGGATATGCACTTGAAATGGATGTCCGAGTTAAGATATATATCATGAGCGATACGGAAATAGATCGAGTAATCTGTTTCTTTAGCCAAGAAAAAGAATTTCTAGTTTGCATGGTCCAATCATTGATCGCGAAAATTTATACAATAATTGGTGGCTCGCTAGTATAGTTCCTTAGCTCATACGATTCTGCTATTTGCTGGAATAATCTAAGATGAATCTTCCCGATGGTTAGAAATGGAAAGAGTAAATACGATTTTCAATAATTTGCTTATGTACAACTACAAAGTACCAAGCAATTTAATTTGATTAGATTAATATCAATGAATCCTTTATCAGTCATTCATTGAATAATAAATAACTATGAAGTGACGGAGACAGACGATTTAAATAACGGAAAATCAAATATTTAAAAATTGTATCGAGAATGACTGGAAAGGTGGAAACAAGACCAGCTATAATTTGATCATTATGAACAAATCCAAAATCTTTATAGATAGAGCCAATCAGTAATTCCCAAACTGTGGGGTGAATGGGAATCCGACATAAATCAAGTTAATAAGAATAGAAAAGTTTTACTGTGTCACGGTTATATAGGAATTCTGAGCCTAAGAGTTAAGAATTACAAGTTTTTTATTACCCAAAATTGAATACCCGCTTAGGAATAATAAAACAGATGATATTTGTCGAGAAGTGCAAAATCGTATGGATACGATTCTCATTTTGCATCTTGATTAATTGGATCGTTTCTTTATGGATTCCTATCCCAAACTCTTCGAGATGTGTTTCCGAGTATTCCTTGATCATTTCGTCCAAGAAGAGGAGTTACCTCTAATTCTATGAATCTTTCTAGAAGACTCTTTCTTGAATATTATTCTAAAATTTCGGATTGCCCAGTATTCCACCAATTAGTAACCCCAGATTCCAGACATTTATTAACTGAGAAAGAAATCCACCAGGGCAAGAATACTATAGATGCAAGATAGAAAATAGGAGTGAATGCTTTTTTTGCCATTTTTTCATCTGTGAATTGTTAATCAAACCTACCTGTACACTCTATGCGATCGAATATTTCTTACACACATGAGTTTTATACAAAGGTATCGAACTTAAGGAATCTATTTTCTTGTGATTTTGTGGTTATTCTTTGAGTCTAGAAAGAATACAGAAATAGGCTAAGAATTCACTTCGAATGAAGAAATTAAGAATATTGTTTCCTGATATCTCAATTGGGTCACCTGAAATCATGTCTCCTTTCGATGAATGATCGAAAGAACCACTTAAGACTGAATATTATTCATATTTTAGAGACGAAAGAACTCCTTTTGCTATCTAAAATATCCAAAATAGAATAATTGAGGGAAAGATATTACGATGATAAAAAAAATGACTGGCAAAGGATAAATTGGCGAGGTCTCATTATTTAATTAAGAAATTCAATTGTTGGTCATTAAAGAATACAAAAGACAGAATTTCGAATTTACAAGATACGATCTATCTGGATTCAAAATGTCAATTCTGCATCCAAATACGAACTCAAAAAATTTTGATTTCTGAAATGATTTGCCATCTGAGATGAATCTAGTTTCGATTTTTTATTTGTTATTGAATTGCGTGGGTTTGCATACGCATAAAGACCATAAAAAGAGTTTCGTTTTATGTTTATATACGTTTTCTTTAATTGAATGAACGTTCTGATTCTCAATTTCTCAAAATACTTCAATTGGTACACGCAAGAAATAGGCTACTTCAGCAGCCTTTTGTTCAATTTCGTGGAGTCAAATTCCCTACCGTACGGGCTGGCGGGATTGGACCCCTGGCCTCGGATGTCCATATAAAGAACACGATTTACATAAATACCCTTAACTTCTATTCTACCGGACTGAATATCTTTTATAAGGAATCGGAGGAATATGCGACGATTTTTGCCCGGAAATCCCCAACGAAAAATACAGACTATTCCTTCCTTTCTATCGAATCGATCATAACCACTACCAATATTCCATACAAATTAGGCAAAATCACAAAATGTGAGTTTCACAAAGACAGAATCTCGCAATTCCGTAGAAAGACATCACGATTCCTTGTGGAAAAATGACGGTTGAGGCGAAAAAAGATACTCAAATTTCTACCAAGATAACTGAAGTTCTAACCAATAAGAAGCCTAATGAACCTAAAAAAGATAAAGGCCCAGCATAAATTACTTATTTTTCGAGACCCTGTTATAAGTTCTATCCATATATGTTCTGATCGCCAAGTCATACTTTTTACCTGATTGCATTTATTGGAATTGAGATAATACCCCAGAGAAATTTGACTTTACTTTTTTGTTTCGAAGTGTATCCTCATCAACTAGCCTAGTTTGAGGTGAACTAGCACTAGTTTGATGTCAACCTTTGGAGTAATTCATCAAATTTAATTAAATCTAAAATAATAACATACTCTTTATTTAATACGATCCCACTATACATATCGATATACATAGAGATTCACCGACTACATTTCAGCCATCCAGCGATCCTGATCTATTTTAAAATTGCTAGAATTGATATATCCATATATCATGTTTCTGCAGGCATAAGAGTTTTTTCTTCCTTTCTGTTCGGTGGAAATCACATGTTATACTATATTCCAATAAATAGATATCCGTGTTCTGATACAAGTCCACGTTTTCAAAAAAATGGATGAGATTGGGGCCCAGCGGATCTAAACAATCTTGTTTTTTGAACATGAAGAACTAAAGAAGCCATTGCAATTGCCGGAAAGACTAGGCCTACTAACGGCAATAAAAAATAGATGGAAGGTTCAAATTGTTCATAGAAGGGGTACCTCGATTTACTATTTGTATCTGTTATTATGTTATTATATAAATAAAGATATCTTGTAATAATTATAATTAAATTAAGAATTTGAATTCTAATTAGATAATATTTATTATTAATAGAATTTGAAGAATTTGAAATTATTAGTATAGATCTAAGTATCTATATATCTAAATCTAACTGAGTACGTATAATAATAAAAAGGGTTTTTTACAGATTACCAGCATCTGCTCCGAATCCGGACCCAACATGAATTTTTAGCTAAAATGGTTTTTCGGGAGATAGAGAAAGATACAAACTATATTTTCTATATTTAGCCTTCTCAAATTATATTACCTAAGACAAGAAGAAATTAGTTTTATTTTCCTACTTTCTGTCGAAAAGCAAGAACTCACGCTTGGTGATAAAGGCTTCTTGATTCGTAATCAGGAATATAGGTCAAAAAAAGAGTTATCCTCAACTTTAGTTTTGATTCTTTCTACAATTAGATCTTCTATCACCAAAGAAACGCCATTATTATCTTATTTACTTTGATTCCAATAAACTAACTACTTTTTGCTACAAACACAAATAAAATAATTGAACTCTAGTGCCTCTACTTGATTTGCTTGACTTTTGATTCAAAAGGCGTGGAGCTTAAATAACTCACTCAGAACGCTTTTTAAAAAATTACGTGGTACAATTAGGAATAAACCCTTCGAATAAGTATTCAGCTGCTTGTGAACCTTCAGGTACTGTTTTATTCAATGTTTGACCAATTACTTTACCTGCAAATGCAATGTAGGCATTGGGTTCGGCACTAATGATATCCCCCAACATACCAAAACTAGCCGTCACCCACCCGTTGTCGGAGATGTAAGGATTGGATACATAAAATAATTCTTATTTAATTGTAATCATATAAAGCAGACGATATTTTAGCCATTTGCATCAAGCTCAAACTTCCTTCCTGCATGCAAGCGCCCCCAGAAGCACACTATAATAAGAGGTAAACTTTGATTGGCAGCGTGTTCAATCAAACGGGTGATTTTCTCTCCTCACTACGGATCCCATACTACTCCCCATAAAACTGGAAAAAACTATAACCCCAATTGCTACGGGAATGCTGTTTAGTTGGCCTATGCCTGCTTGAACAAAGCTCGGTTAATCCTGTCTTTTTTTGATAAGAATCAATACGGGATCTTTATAAGGTTTTCTCCCGAATCAAATTCAATGGGATCCAGAGAGACCATGTCTTCATCCATAGGATTCCAAGCAATTCGATCGATCAAAAGTTCAATTCTATCCGAACTACTCATTTTCAAATGATATCCACATTGTTCACAAATACTCAGTTTTGATTTAAAAAATTTCTATAATTTAATCCATAACAATTTTCGCATTGAACCCACAAATGCCTGTATTTTTGAGTTCCCTCGCTTCATTAGAACTTTCGCTTATAGTTAAATCACTGCCCTTTGTGCGAGTTCGTCCACTGGAATCCCAGCCACTACTATTTCTGACTTTCACCCCCAAAAGGCCCTATAAATGTAACTGTCACCGGAATTCTCACTACCATTTATAATGGAAGTATCTATACAGATTTGAGACTGAAGATAATTCTCAATGCAACTATTAATGTGATTATTCCAACTATATTGAGTATCATGGTATAGAGAATTATAGTAGGGCTCTTCGCCCCTAAATCCATTATTCAGATAACTCGAGTTTCGATAACTAGAATAAGAAAGAACTTCTAGTTCACTCAGAAAAGAATGATCGTTGTCAATCTCAAAAATCTGATTTTCAATATCAAAATAGATGGAATAACTGTCTCCATTCCTATCACTAACTAAAAAGTGTCATCAGAGATGAAATCTGAACGTCTTTAACGCCGAATAAATAATCAACATTACTGCAACTAGAATTGTCCGATTCCCCCAACTATGAATGTTTTTCACTTTTCGATTTGATCTTCACTGGCATTTTCAATAGGACCAAGACTGCCCATTGATTTATTGAGTCCACCTGCGTTCGGAACTCCTTCTTAAACAAATACCGAATCTCAAAACCACCATCTTTCCACAGAGTTTTCTGCCCCCTATTTGCATGAAAATACAATAGATGAATAGTCATTCTCGCTATAAAATTATTTATTTTAATATCTTATTTCCTATCAGATCAAGACATAGAAAATCCAATCACTAAGATTCTTAACCAATAAGGATTGTGAGTCTGGAAAAAAGTTCTGAATCTGGGGAACACTTCACTATATATTAATATGAACCCCTTTTATTATTCAAAGTAATATAATTTTTTGATAAAGGGCGGCTTCTCCTATGTCGTATAAATTCTGCGTCGAAAAAAAAACAGATTTCTCCTCTCTATAAAGAAATAAAAAAATAATTTTTTCGTAAAATCTCGTCTAATACTAATATCTAATCACTAACTAATCTAACAATCTAAAATCTAATAATAAGTAATAAATTAAGGTTCTATTTCAACACGGAACAAAGGGGACAATATACAGGATGGGTAGAAAGAGTTGGGTGATACTTGGTTTGATCTGTGGAAACTACAAACTACAGGATAGAAAAGAATATACCAATCCTAAGGATCCGTAGGATTAATTGTGGATCCAAGACAACAATAGAAAGATTTGAGTCTTAGATTTTGATTTAGTTTTCTAGATTTTTTTGTATTTCAAATCTTGTATATCTAGGTAACTATATACTTAGTCAAAATATATGCAATAGAATCTTTGTTGTATTCGGCTCAATCCTTTTAGTAAAAGATTGGGCCGAGCTTTAATTGCAAATCAATTAAAGAACGAAGGCTAATTACTTGAGTTCTTTCTCCTTATCCTTTTATTTCCTGCTAATTTTATCTGCTAATGTCTACTGTTTTACTTATCCAAACAAGTCCACTGCTGAAAATTAAATACGATCTCTTTCCATACCTCACAAGCAGCAGTTGTTCTGGGCTCCATTTGGGAGCCTCGCGAATAATCTCATTACCTCCCCGAGCAAGATCACGTCCTTCATTACGAGCTTTTACACATGCTTCTAGAGCTACTCGATTAGCTACGGCACTCGGCGCATTACCCCAAGGATGTCCTAAAGTTCCTCCACCGAACTGTAGACGAATCATCCTAAAGATTCGGTCAGAGCAGCATATGCCAGAACAATCATCACAGTTCGCACCGTGGAACCGCCTAAAAAAGAGACCATCTTATGGAAACAAATACCTGGTGACTTCGATTATTTTAATAAACGTCAAAATGTGAAAAAATTCAATGAAAATACCTAGTTATGCCTTTTCTTGCGTTATTTGCCTTACGAAAACACAGAGTGGACAAGATCCCCAACTGCATTAGATAATGCTTTTGCTAATACTCCAAAGTGGATACCATGATTCTTCTGTCTATCAATAACCGCATGCATTGCAATGTATGGGAAGAAGTAGACCATTATCTCGGCAATAAATGAGCTCATTAGTATTTGCGGTGAATCCCCGTTAAGTAGTCATGCATGATCGGAACGCCTAATTTTCTAGCAAATACAGCTCTTTGATCATTTTCATGTACCTGCAGTAGCATTCAAGTAATGCCCTTGATTTCACCTGTTTCAACCTGTGCTTTTAAAAAGTGCTTTAGTTGCAATAAGAAACGATCTCTCCAACGCATAAATGGTTGTGGGTCACGTCTTTACCATTTTTTGGTAAAATCAAGTCCAACCGCGAAGACATTCATAAACAGCTCTACCGTAGTTTTTAGCAGATAACCCCAATTTAGGTTTAATAGTACATCCCAACAGGGACGACCATACTTGTTCAATTTATCTCTTCAACTTGGATCCTGAGTGGACCCTGGAAAGTTTTAACATAAGCAGGAGGGAGTTTAAAGATCTTCAGACGTAGAGCGCGCAGGGCTTTGAACCCAAATACATTACCTACAATGGAAGTAAACATGTTGGTAACGGAACCTTCTTCAAAAAGGTCTAAAGGGTAAGTTACATGGGCAATATATTGATCTTTTTCTCCAACAACACGCTCGATGCGGTAGCATCGCCCTTTAACATCAAGACTGTAAGTCCATCGGTCCATGCTAGTTGTCCGCAAATTGTAGAGGATTCGGCAGCTACCGCGGCCCTGCTTCTTCAGGTGGAACTCCAGGTTGAGGAGTTACCGGAATGCTGCCAATATATCAGTATCCTTGGTTTGGTACTCAGGAGTATAATAAGTCAATTTGTACTTTAAATAATTCTTAAAGCTTTGAATCCAACACTTGCTTTAGTCTCTGTTTGTGGTGACATAAATCCCCCTACAACTCATGAATTCAAGAATTATCACAACAAACAAGGTCTACTCAGAATGAATTCCGCGTTAATGAAACTTTTCACAGGGAATCTTCTACAAAATTGGAACCTAATACTTTAATATTCAACTAATCGAATGGGTTGATTATTAGACCATGGTATTTGATTTTGCCAAATAATCATTATTGTATACTCTTTCATATATAGCGCAAACCCAATTTTATTTTTTACCTTTTTTTTTTTTTGAAATGGAAAATACCTAACTAACCTAACACAAGAACTTCTGTTAAAGTGTATATGTTGTATATGTAACCTATGATGTGAAAATATATGGAATTCTCTATGAATCTACAGAAAGGTATAAAAAGAAAGAAAACACAAAGAAAAGAATAGGCTAGGCATAAATCGATATGCTGAAATTTAAATCAAAATTAAATAAGAAGAGGAGCCCATTAGATACAAATAATGAATCGTAATAGAAATAGAAAATAAAGTTCAGGTTCGAATCTACAGACTATAGAATAGATAATATGGGATGGATTGTCTATAATGATAGACAAATGAAAGACTTTCTCAAGAGTCTGATTCATCCACTTGATATTTTTTGATTAAAATAGGTTGGGTGAGCTTGCAAATTAACTCAGTCTAATTGAATAAGTAAACAATTGAATTGGTTCAATTGCATGGTGTCAACGAAATCGAGTGCTAATTCCCATTTTATTGAATTAACCGATCGACGTGCTAGCGGACATTTATTTCGAATTCGATAATTTTTGAAAAAACATTTCGACATATTTATTTATTTTATTATTATGAGAATCAATCCTACTACTTCTGGTTCTGGGGTTTCCACGCTTGGAAAAAAAACTGGGCGTGTCGTCCAAATCATCGGTCCGGTACTCGATGTAGCTTTCCCCCGGGCAAGATGCCGAATATTTATAACGCTCTGGCAGTTCAAGGTCGAGATAGTGTTGGTCAACCAATTAATGTGGCTTGTGAGGTACAGCAATTATTAGGAAATAATCGAGTTAGGGCTGTAGCTATGAGTGCGACAGACGGTCTAACGAGAGGAATGGAAGTGATTGACACAGGAGCTCCTATAAGTGTTCCGGTCGGGGAGCGACTCTGGACGAATTTTTAACGTGCTCGGAGAGCCTGCTGATACTGAAATGTAGATACTAGCACAACGTCTCCTATTCATAGATCCAAGCCTGCCTTTATACACAGTTGGATACAAAATTATCTATTTTTTGAAACAGGAATTAAAGTAGTAGATCTTAGCCCTTATCGCCGGAGGAAAATCGACTATTCGGGGAGCTGGAGTGGGTAAAACAGTACTCATTATGGAATTATCAACAATATTGCTAAAGCTCACGTAAGCGTAATCCGTATTTGGTGGAGTGGGTGAACGTACTGGAAGGAAATGATCTTTGGCATGGAAATGAAAGAATCTGGAGTGATTAATGAAGAAAATATTGCAGAATCAAAAGTGGCCCTAGTTTACGGTCAGATGAATTGGGAACCACTGGGAGCTCGTATGAGAGTTGGTTTGACTGCCCTAACTATGGCGAAGATTTGAGATGTTAATGAGCAAGACGTACTTCATTTATTGACAATGATTCTGTTTCGTCCAAGCAGGATCCGAAGTATCGGCCTTATTGGGTAGAATGCCTTCCGATGTGGGTTATCAACCGACCCTAAGTACCGAAATGGGTTCTTTACAAGAAAGAATTACTTCTACCAAAGAAGGGTCCATAACCTCTATTCAAGTAGTTTATGTACCCACAGAAGATTTGACCGACCCTGCTCCTGCTACGACATTTGCACATTTAGATGCTACTACTGTACTATCAAGAGGATTGGCTGCCAAAGGTATTTATCCAACAGTAGATCCTTTAGATTCAACGTCAACCATGCTTCAACCTCGGATCGTTGGTGAGGAACATTACGAAACCGCCCAAAGAGTTAAGCAAACTTTACAACA
>JACEIK010018610.1:0-10510 GCA_018107945.1 Datura stramonium | reverse complement strand
GAAAGCTTTTTTATAAGAGCAATGGTTTTTTAAACGAGTCATTTTTCTTGGGTGAAAATGTTTTCGAAAATACTTCTTTTTTCTCTGCTAAAAATTATTATAGGTCCCAATTGATTCAACAATTGGATTATTGGAGTTATTGGGTTATTAGTTTAGGATTTACTTTCTTAACCATAGGAATCCTTTCGGGAGCAGTATGGGCTAATGAAGCGTGGGGGTCGTATTGGAATTGGGACACAAAAGAAACTTGGGCATTTATTACTTGGATCGTGTTTGCAATTTATTTACATACTCGAACAAATAGAAATTTGGGGGGTGCAAATTCTGTAATTGTAGCGTCTATAGGCTTTCTTATAATTTGGATATGCTATTTTGGGGTCAATCTATTAGGAATAGGGTTACATAGTTATGGTTCTTTTCCATCAACAAACCTGGAGTTAGCCGCAGTGATCATATAAAGATATAGAGACATTACTTGTATGGCGTCCATGTGGATATTTTCACGAGATCATAAGAGCCTCATGTTATATCTTCACCCCCGAGAGGATTGAATGCTGCGGCTTGGCTGTCCCATTGGTTGAGTCAATGAGACTATGACGTGGATATTCTATATCGTAGGGAAAAGCCAACGTAGTGGTAGATGCTCTGTGCAAATCCATGTAGGAAGTTTGGCGTATTTTATTGTGTGAGGAGTTGGTCGAGGAGATACATCAATTAGCCGGCCTAGCCGTTCGTGTACTTGAAATAGAGGACAACAGGCGGTAATTGAGAACACCGTTGTGTCATCATTAGTTGTGGAGGTAAAACGTGTAGGATCCCAACTTTGATCCAGCTCAAAGATAGAATTCGAAAGGTAAAGCGCCGAATTTTTGAGATGGCGGAAAAGTGTTGTTATGTAAAGGCGCCTCTGTGTTCCAGGATGTTTGAGGACTCCATGACGAGATTATGAGCAGTACATCACGCATATTCTACCCCAGAAGCAACAAAAAATGTACCATGATATCAAAGGGGAACTATTGGTTCAAGTTATGAAAAGAGAAATTGCGAATTTCGCCCAGTGTCCTAGCGCCAACGGTGAAACGGAACATCGAAGCCGGGCGGGTTAACTCGGGACATAGTTGTGCCTCTCTGAAATAGAACGGTGAATATAGATTTTGTAGCGGATTACCGTACCGAGACATAGGCATGATTCTATGGGTGATAGGTTACGGAGTTGACAAAAAATCGGTTCATTTCACTGCCCGATTAGAAAGCTACTTTCTCGGCCGAAAGATTATCTGGAGTTGTATGTGAGGAGAAATAGTTAGAATTACACGGAGTGCAGTATCTAATATCTCGAACGAGAGGAGCACAGTTTACGGCTAGATTTTGTGATCATTTCGAGAGGGTATGGGAATGCGAGATTAACTTGAGTACATCATTCCACCCCCTCAGACAGATGGGCAGCTGAACGCACTATTGAGCCTTCGAGGACATGCTACGACGTGTGTGCTAGGTTTTGGGGTATTTGGGATGAGCATTTGCTAGTTAATTGAATTTACTTATAATAATAGCTATCACTTTCGGCTATCCGAATGGCGCCCTTCGAGACGTATACGGGCGAAAATGCGGGTCGCGTTGTTGGTTGAAGTGGGAGAATCGCATTGATTGGGCCGAGACATTATCCACCGATCCACAGAGAGAAAGTAAAAACATTAGAAAACATGCCTATTAGACTTGCCTGATGCTTGAAATCATATGCGAATGTGCGCGCAGAGACTGGAATTTGATGTGCATATTTGGGTATTTAAAGAAAGTATCTCGATGAAAGGGGTGATGAGATTTGTCTTAAGAAGGGTAAGCTGAAATTCAGAGATTTGTTGGGCATATGATTCATCGCGAGGAATAGGCCAAGTAGCATATGAGTTGAACTTGCCTCAGGTAGAAAATTCGTTCATGGTCTTTCATGTATCTATCTTGAAAAATGCATAGGGGCAGGTCGAGCGGTCCGATCCGGAGATATCAAAGATTTACGGAAGGGCGCCTATGAAGAGTTCCGATGGCTTATCTTAGGCAGATGATTCGCCAAATTGAGAACCAAAGATATTGCGTCTGTCCAGAAATCTTTAATAAATAACGAGCGAAGAATGACTTAGGAGCGGAGAAGGTATAAGCAGATACCCTCATTTATTTCAAGCCTAGTCGGGCGACAGTATGTGTATTGTACTTATGTACGTGCCTTATAGTTTATATATGTAAGTGAAATGACCGATCTTAATCGCCATTGTGAATACTATAGTATTGTGTGGAGTACATGTTGGACTTTTCTGCATTTCGGGTTTTGGGATAGTCCATATTACGGGAAACTCTATTTGAAATTTTCCTAGAAACAAGTTGAGTTAGTTGAGAAGTCACTCACAGATGAAGTTTACATTCGAGGGCGAATGTTCTTAAGGGGAAGATATTTTCCAGTAAAATTCCTGGAACACATAGATGCTTTATTCGCATGTGAGTTCGAGACTATTTGAAAGCCATACATGCTAGAAAAAAGGCACAGAAAAATCAGACGAAAACACAGCCGAACCGTCGCGGAAAGGCAGGCGACCCTCAGCGATAACAGCGTCTCTGAAGTGAGCCTCCACGTTGGCTCCGCTGACACATTGAGCCTGCTCGGCCAAGTATATCTGCCCCACTTGGTTTAGTGATTAGTATCTTAGAATTTTCGGAGAACCCACGAGAGGAACGAGGAGAGAGAACACAAAGTATTATAATATTCACTCGATTACGTGCATCAAAGCGTGGTCCAAATCCATTAACCTCGAGATGCGAGGGTATTTTAGAGCATTCTCACAGTTTGATTTAGAAGTGAAATTGGTAGACAAATCGTGGGTAGGACCTAAGGTAAGTGAAATTGCTCCAAATTAGTGTCAATGTGCTCCTAGCCTTAAAGTGAATACTTATTCCTTTGAGGACTTTAAATAGCAAGTTTTTCAAACCGTCTTTCGATAAGCCAAAGTTTAGGCTATAAATATATCGAAAGTGACGTTTTCTTTTAGAATATTGGAGTAGTGAGTCTAATTGACTTATATGTGAATGCATTTGGGAGAAATAGGTAGATCTTGGCTGAGCTTCGTCAGTTAGTCGGATAACCCGAGGTTAAGGTATGTAAAGCAGTTTCTTGGAAAGTTAGTAGCTTTAGCCTTGTATAGCACAGTAAGCTCATAATAAATTCCGGTTGAATGTTGAGTATTATTAAGTTTAGTAAAATGGTTTGCATTGTTTTATCGTACTCGATCAGAAAGTCGGTAAAGCATCGCCAAATGGCAAGTTAGCATTCCCAGACTCGGTATAGCCCGGTGTAATTAGCAAGCATATTTTAAAATAATGACATATGTCGATAAAGTTAGTAGTAAAATCGAGATAGACGAGATAGTATCACGGCTCACAATTCAACCATTTAGGCAGATGATATCTTGCCTACGAATTAGCCATACCCAGACGAGATAGTATCTTGGCTACGAATTAGCCTTGCGGTTAGATGAAGATCACGATTCGGTATAAGCGGTACGAGAATCATTTTAACACGAAAGAGATCGGGAATAAGAAATCGGGACATTCAGATAGTATTTTTCGGTTTAAACATGCTTGCCATATGTGCTTATTGTTTGTTGAGACTTGGTTGTTACATGAGGCACCCTTTTGGCGTCACGCCTTACATATGGTTTAATGCCTTATGTCTCCAAGCCGAAGTGAGTTAACGTAGCTCAAGGTAATAAATTTGATTTGGAAAATAGGATAAACTTTCCTCTCCAGTGTCAGCATTTACATGCAGCCTGTTGTGCGCTAGCGCCCGAGCAATTGAGTTGATTACGATTCTGAATCGTATAGGAGTCATAGGACTCGGACACGGTTATTTATATGCAGGCTATGGCCGGCGGGAACCCGGGGGCGGTAGGGTGCACCGTAGTTGCTTGAGTGAGTGGAGTGACTTATTTTGGTAGGTTTGACAGGTAGGGGTATATAGATTGTTTGCTTGCTTGGGTCCATGTCGGCTTATGGGGTTCGTATTGGCTCTTGCTTGCTACATATATATGTATTTATATGCTATATATTAGTTAATAGGCACGAGCCACCGCGTCTGGTACGCTGCCCTATCCGCAGCACAAAAGCACGGTCAGTTCATGCTCCAGTTCTTACAGTTGATTATCTCTGTTATTGGAATCGCTAGTTATGTTATTTGTCGGTGTATTCGGTTGTATTCATTTGCTTTGCATACCGGTCGTGATCACGTGCCCATTGGTATTTGCATTACTTACTGCGGTACTTAGAGATGAGAGCGATCCCGTGATTCGGCCCGGCTTATAGAGTCGTCGGCTCCTGTCATCGGAGCTTGATATTCGAGAGAGGTGTAGTTTATTTCTCTTGTTATGCAGTATGGGTAGGTGGGGGCCTCTCACGATCATTTTTATCGGTACCCGTAGAGCTTGCAGATTATATGGCCCCATCTCCTAGTGGTCAGTTGTGCCGATCGGTTGAGGTCGTGCGTTGTGTTAGTTGTTTAGCTTTATTGATTATGTTGGTAGTGGGGCCACCGTCGATAGTAGTGGTGGCTTTGCATCGGTCACGTAGTTGTGATACTCTTTTATGTTGAGTTTCGGATGACTAGACGGCATGGTGGCCTTGTAGGCCCGCATAGGTTCCTTGTTATAGTATGTCTACGGTGCATTTGTTATTACATACACGGTGGCTATAGGCCCGATCGGCCGGAAGGGGCATGTTCTGTAGTTATATAGCCGTTGTTCCCGAAATCGAAATAGAGCTAGCCAAGCACCGGATGTACTTAGAGCTCACCGATTAACGATCCAGGTCTAAGGCACAGGTACCGATCCTTACCCCCAAGGCGGAGCGTGACGGGGGCTCATGGGTAGTGCACGGATGAACTTAGTTCATCTATTTAGCTTATCCAGGACCCATGTTCAACCCAGTTATGGATGATGAAGCGAGCCCAATAATGAAGAAGAAGAGTCTCTGCTCTTAGAGTCTCTTGGAATAAGTAATACTGATGACGACATCAACAACTATATGGATGAAGGGAATGCACAGCAAGATCTAATGCGAAAGGATAATTCAATTTAGAGAATTAGTAATAAGGGTCGTGTAGTTCTTGTGATAAGATGGTTTTGAGATGGCTAACCTATTAGTCAAGCTAAAGACTAAGTTTGGAGAAACTTGTTCCTTCAAAGTAATTTTCAAAGGAAGATATGTAATACGGAAATCACTCAATTCTACATTAAGGCCAAAGGCACTACTATATATATTTGTGTCCAACTTAATTTATGAGATGCTCTGGTCAACCACTGCATTGATTGCTTAGGTTGTGGATGCTCAAATCTTTTGGATGGACCTCTATGTGAGAAATGAATAATCCATTTTGGATGGCACCTTCTGTATTTGGACAATAGGAAGTTTGCCAGCGATCCTCATCTCCAAGGAAGCGTGAAAGGGTAGAAAACCGAATGATGTCTAAGTTCCAGAAACTTCTCTTTGAGGTTTCCACAAGATGCTAATCCCTTCACAAGAGAGGAATGTAGATAATTTCCTTGATCTCATAACCATGGAACTACTATTTTAGGACTCAAATTAATTCTCTATTAGTTTATGATGCATCACATTCTCCGTATAAGTAAGCAAGATAGAGGGACATGATCTAGCCTATGAATTTTCATTGGGACTATTTTTAAGCTTACCTTGTTAGCCTATGATGGTTTGGTAAACTCGGACCACCAAGGATATTGGTAAGTGAATCATGGATTCTATACTGTTTAATCTAAGAGGACCTGACACCTGTTGCGGCATTTGGGGATTCCTTAAGCGCACAAAGATTTTGAGATTGAGGAGTCCTTCAAGTAAACATTAGAGATAATTATCATTTTCCTTAAAAATATGTAATTGATAAGATATTCATGATCAAATAGCACTTGCAATCTAAACCGATAAAAAGAAACACAAATTCATCTAGTCTATAGAGTATCCTCAGTTGCTTAGGTAGACCTGTTGTACTCTCCACCTATCTAGCTAACTTTGGGTGTCCATAGCTACTCTTCTAAGCTTTGCGATTCAATATAGTGTAAGTAATCTAGATTAACTTCTATTTGTGGTTATAATTGTGGTACCACTTATCTATCTAAAGTAATCGGAATTTTCTTCTTGAATTTGGCCCGATATACTTTATCTTGCAAATATGTTACTATATCTAAATAAGTCCTTCGGCCGCTTATTTTTATATTTGATACCCCCGATGGTCGAGAGCTTCATATTACTTTTCAAGTACTAAGTTTGCATTTTGAGACACGGTTTTTATGATGCCAAAGAAACATATATTGTATGTATTTACATGACATTATTCTAACCTAGTTCATCAAACATGTGTTTTTATGCTTTATTTAGGCGTTGACGGCTTAATGGGATAACCACCAGCAATAAGGATATAAGTTTTATTATCATAAAAATGGAGAATTTATTTGATTTAGTATATTTTGATGATTACCAAAAATTTGAACAAGTCTAAGAACCAAATTTGATGATTCATGTTCCAGTATACGTAGTTCGACTAGATGACTCTTTAAAATAAAGGAGTCCTAAGTTGAAAAGATTAATGTATCTGTCCAAAGCATATTCAAAACTCTTAAGTCCACAAATATACGAACCAGTATCTAAGCAAAGAAGGAGTTCTTTTCACTCAAAGAGTTAACGACGAACTAGAAAGCACAATAAGAGACTATAAATATACAAGGACTTCCACAAAGATGCTTACGCACTTATATTGAGAGGAAAGAGGCGAAGCCAAGAAACTAAGAAAAGAGCATATTTGACGAGTTACGTGTGTGAAGTGCTGCTTGCCAGAAGAACTAAATTGAACAACCTATTTTATGAATTTATATTTTTAATAGTCTTATTGTTCTAGTTATTATGTGTTAGGAATTTGAATATAGTTGTACCTACTATTTTTTAGAAGCATTATTTAGAGAATAATTAGTTGTGAATTACGTAACTTCAAGTTGATTATAAATTGGACAGGGTTCCACTTGATGCAGGTAGGTGTTGAAATCGAGAATTAGATTAGTTGCTAGTTGCGTCTTTATGTCGAATATTTTTGAAGGCTGGTATTTGGAAGTTGGGATTAATCCTACAGTGACGTAGGTCGTGGTTTTTCATCTTTGTGACCCGGGCATTTCCACGTAAAGTTGTTGCAATGCTATTTTACTTTGTCTAAGTTTTGGTTAAATAATCTTTGTGGAATAGATAAATTAACCACCATGCATTTCCCTAGACAAAGTTCCATTTATATGTCCAAACTCACCCTATTATGTGTTATTTACAAATGCTTATATTTACACTTTAATTTAATAAAATTTATATTATTTGACAAAGCATACTACATAACTCGGTACACGTGCAATGCACGTGCCAAGGGACTAATATTATATAAATACAGGAAAAAAAAATTTAACTTATTGTGTGAATTCTTAGCTCCACTGCCGGCGGAGAATACCTAAAATAATGTATATTTTTGGTGTGAAGTGGTAGGAAGTTTTTGATACTTTTGTTTTCCCCACTTCTTAAAGTTCTTAAATGTCTGAAATTCTTTTATGAGAAAACTGATGCAGAAATTAACTTTGCTGATGATAACTATATTTCTAAAGTTGCTTATATTTATTTTGAATCTTTTGAACTTTCTTCATAAATATCTCACCTCCCCAACTATCTCCGGTCCGAGCCAAGCTTCGGTCACGTAAGCGGCATGATTGAGGTTCAAATAAAATTAACCAACATTCACCACCTACATTCTTCATTACGTTGGGGTTCAAAACTTTTCAGTACGATCAGTTTGACTTTAAAATATAAAATCTTAATAAAAATATTGGACGGCCTTATTTAATTGGTTAAAATTGTAAAAAGTAAGTTGTTTATTATTTTAAAATTGAGAAATTAGTCAAGCAAATAAAATTATATCATAATTTAAAATTAATTTTAATTTTAATTAAATTACATGTTTTTTTTGTTTTTTTAAATATTTAATCAATTATTTTGAATGTTCCAAATTGAAAACAAACGTATGGAAAGTAATGAATACCGTGTTCCGTGCGTTTATCAATGAATCTGCGAAATAGACAATTCCATGACAAAAGCTACACTTTTAAAAAGAAAAAAAATATATAATAAGAAGAAACAAAATTATCTTTATTATTGGACACTGAAAATCCTTATTGCAATCCCTGAGGATTGCAATTTTGTGAAGGGATTTCTGTGCATCATTGAATAATCATGGGAGCAAGTGAAATGGGAATAAGGCGAGAACTTTCCTTCTTTCTTCCAAAGAATTGACATCGATGCCAAAATTAACGATGCATTTGTTGGGAATATCCCCATTTCATCTGCTCCTTTTCTCCCTTCTATATTCTGTCATTTCATTCCCTGTGGCCGTTCATGGAGACGAAGTTTATCCATTGCGATTGCCTTCTGAACACGACAACCAAGAAATATGCCCCTTAATGCCGCTATTGGTAGTAAATCATTGTTCCTGTCCTGTTAAGTGCTTTCGTCCCGACCCTGTATGTGGGATCGATGGTAAAACCTATTGGTGTGGTTGCGCTGATGCACGTTGTGCTGGTGTACGTGTGGCTAAACTAGGTTTTGTGAGGTGGGGAATGGAGGGTCTGCACCAGTTTCAGGCAAGTCCTTCTTTCTTCATATTGTTTGGCTTATATTGCTCCAGTATTTTTGGTTTGTTTGGCCTTCTTGATTCATTTGATCACTGTATTGGTTTTTCTCGGGGAAAGAAAAAAAGATTGATCAACTAATTTTCTTTGATTCTTGGTTCTGTCTACCTTTTTTCTTTTAATCATTCTTTCTAACTGATAGACGTTAGATTTTTTTTTTTTTATTTGGGGACAGTGTGATTTATTCCATTCTTTTTTTTTTTTTTAATCAACATTTGTATATCCATTCTCTGGAGTATATTATTAATGTATCCGCTGTCTACAGAAATTCACGGCTTACTATTTAAGGATTGTCCTATATTTTTGGTTCAAATGTATACATTTTTAAAATTCCAAGATGCTTCCACATGTTTTTACTTCAAATGTTCGCAACTAAATCTTAATTGCATTTTATAGTAAACAAATATAACGCTAATCCCTTAAAAGCTTGAAACAATTGTGTCATGTATAAAGTTGTAAATGAACTTCTATTTATTTAATTAAAACAACACTTAGACCATGTTACACTAGAGGTGATCTTAATTAGCTCAAGTGAATATACCAACAGTAGCTTTAGTGCATCCTTCTTTTTTTCTTCTTTTCTTCTTTTCTTTCTATTATTTTTGGCAATATTCTTCCTATAAGTTATCAAAATATCTTCAATTTTTATTAGTTTCTTGTTGCCATTATTCATAACATGTCTCCTTTGGCTCTTATTTAATCGACTCAGCCTGAGCTCTACTCCATATATGTAGTTATGATATGAGTAACACTTGAGAATTTCGGTGAGTGTGTGTATATATATATGTATGTATTGAGGCATCTTCTCTCAAGCGGAACTCACATATAAATTGGTTTATACATATTCTTACGGTAACAAACATAAAAAAGGCGCAATCAAAATACTAAGGTCATGGATTGAGAAAGCACATTATCATTATAATATGAGTAAGGCGTGAAGTTAAATTGTCATGATATACATACCATATATATGTACACTTTTCCTACATATATATAACAGGTAGATATTTAATTTTTTTTTATTTGTCTCCTTTAATAGACGCCTACTTTTACAATTTGGGCTGGTATTTATAACTTCAATAATGCTTACAAAAAAGGAAGTCTTAGCTTGGGCTATAACTTTTCGAGGTAAACCTGGCTGGCGAGAGATATCACATGTCTGGCTGATCTGAACACGTGTATGCAAATATAAGTTTTTTGGAGTGGATAGATGATATATGTAGAGCGATATATTATTCTTGATAGATGATAATGTAATTTTATACGTGTGTCTCATATAAGTTTTTGCAAATTCGTTAGATGATATATGTAGAACGATATATTGTTGCTGATAGATGATAATGTAATTTATAATCAAACAAAATTGACAGAAATTCAAGGTATTATTTTCTGATATGCACCCAAACAATAAAAAAATATTAAATAAAAGAAAAAACAATGATACTATGGCTTTGAATATTTTTACATTCTGATGAAGATGACGATAAATAATTATAATTAAATTTGAATAAAGCGAAATAACGTAAATTAAATGAAAAAATTAATTCTCTGTTATGACAATTATAGATTTCTTATTTAATTTAATAGTCTAATAATATTATTGTAATGTATCTTTATTTTTTAGTACATAAATATTATTGAAATAGTTTTAGATTGAAGGACAAAATGGTAATCCAACTTTTAACTTGAGGGCTTCCCACTTATATAATAATATGATAAGTTTATAAATATGATATGATATGATAAAATAT
>JACEIK010018609.1:0-10512 GCA_018107945.1 Datura stramonium | reverse complement strand
TTACACTGTTGTCTTCATTATTAGAGTTACAGTAAATTAACACTCAAGAAGGTTTTACCCTGTAGTCCAGTCCCTGTAGGTTCGACATTCCGGTTCTTAAGAAGGGCCACTATATTACTTGTACAACCTGTACACTTGCGGGCTCATCATCAACCGTGGTACCATTCACCCAAACAAATACGACTTAACCACAACTCCTCACCACCACTCGTTGATACATCCTACGAGTCGTACCATGACCTGTGATGACCCACTTTGGCACCACTGAGAAATTCACCGCGACTCCTAACCACGAGTCGTACCCACTCGCCATGACTTGTAGGACTAGTCGTGGTATACCATCAGGCTCTCAAACTCATCATGACTCGAGTCACGAGTCGTAGGTCCTCACCATAATTCGTACCTCGTGTTGTACTGGTGAAAAATTCCAGGTTTTCTGCAGTTTTCAACTTCAACTCTCGGTCTATTCTTAGCCCCTTCCGGGGTATTACACATTTCAGTTCAGACTTTATGTTTAGATATGTTTTCTCCCACTTACTCATTACATTCAAAGCACTGACACATACTTTTATGTTGTATCATTTCATGATACAGTTGCAGGTTCCCATACTCAGCATACTTAGCCGTTGCGATTCAAATCCTCCTCCGCTGCAGCTGAAGTGTTAGTCCTCATCATTTGAGGGACTTGCTTTACTTCCTTTCATATGAGTTATTATTGTTAGTTCGATTTAGAGTTAGATGGGGGCTTGTCCCAACAACTCATCAGTTAGAAGACTTTCATACACAGAGTTAATTTCATACTTCAACTGTTTTAAATTTTAATGCTTTCTTCTAGTTAATTTTCTCAAATGCTCTTATGCTGTTATTTCAAAGCTTCTGCTATATATATATATATATTATATATATATTGTTTCACTTAGAATACCAGTGTATGATAGACCAAGGGTTGACTTGGGGTCACTTGTGACTTCAAATACCATGTTATGTCTAGGGTGTAGACTCGGGTCGTGACATGCTTATCCTGATGGAATCATAGAGGACGTTTTGATTAAGGTTGAACCTTTCATTTTACCTTTGGACTTCATAATCCTAGATTTAACAACAGATGCAACAATTCCCCTCATTTTAGGGAGAGGATTCTTAGCCACCGCAGACGCAGACACAGTCATAAATGTGAAGTCGGGTACGATGTCAATGAATGTGAATGGTCAGGAGACAGTTTTCAATGTGATTAGGGCAGCAAGATTGCCACCCCATTATAAGGAGATCAAGTTCATTATGGAAGTAGAGCCGATCATGTCTATTAACGCCTTAGAGCAATATTTATCACAGGATGATCCACTTGGGAGAGCATTGGTATATAAGAAAGAATAGGGGGATAGCTCAGAGAAGATTGAATGCTTGGCATTCTTGGTTGCCACCAATGCCTATGTTAGTAGAGAGGGTACTTTGGAGACACTTGAAAAACCTTTGACTTGGGAAAAGCCGAAGCTATCCATTATAAAAGCGCCAGCTCTTGAATTGAAACTTTTACATGCGCATTTGAAAACTGCTTTTCTAGGCAGTGACAACATACTGCCTATGATAATATCTGCTTTGTTGTATGATGAATAGGTTGACAGGTTGATGGAAATGCAAAGGTGTCGTGTGACGGCACTTGGGTGGACAATAGATGATATAAAAGGGATAAACAGTTCCTTTTACATGCATAAGATATTGCTGGAAGAGGGAGCCAGACCCAGTGTTGAACATCAACGGAGACTGAACCCAATCTTGAAGGAGGTAGTAAATAAGGAGATAATAAAGTGGCTAGATGCAGGCGTCATCTACCCGATTGCGGACAGTCATTGGGTGATCAAAAAAGGGTGGGATGACGGTAGTGCATAATGGGAGGGATGAATTTATACCCCAGAGAACAGTCACAGGGTGGAGGATTTATATTGACTACTGAAAGCTTAATGTGGCCACCAGGAAGGACCCCTTTCTATTGCTTTTCTTGGATCAAATATTAGATAGGTTAACCGGGCATGACTACTATTGTTTTTTGGATGGGTATTCAGGTTACAATCAGATCATGATCGCATAGGAGGACCAGGAGAATACCACTTTAACTTATCCTTTCAGTACCTTTACATTCTGAAGGATGCTATTTAGACTATGTTAATGCTCTAGGAACATTCATACTGGCTATTTTTACAGATATGGTGGAGAAATTCATGGAAGTGTTTATGGATGACTTTTCAGTCTATGAGAGTGACTTCCATGACTGTTTGAATCATTTAGATGTTGTACTAGCCAGATGTGAGGAGACCAATTTTGCAGTGAGCTGGAAGAAGTGCCATTTCATGGTACATGAAGGGATAATCCTGGGTCATAAAATTTCAAAGGCAGGTATTGAGGTCGACAGAGCTAAGATTGAGGCCATTGAAAAAATACCACCCCTTGTCTCTGTGAAAAGGGTGCGTAGTTTTTTAGGACACGCTGGATTTTGCAGGAGGTTCATTTAAGACCTTTTTGAAATAGCTAACCCAATGTGCAAACTCTTGGAGAAGGATGTGAAGTTCAAGTTCAATAGAGAATGCGTGCAGACTTTCAACACACTGAAGAAAAGTTGATCACATCTCTAATCATCATTGCCCCAGACTGGATATTACCATTCATTGTGATGTGTGTTGCCAATGATTTCTCTATAGGAGATGTCTTGGGGCAGAATAGGGGGAAGAGGTTTCAGCCCATTTACCATGCAATAAAATAATTAGATACAACTTAGAAAAACTACACTGTGACCAAAAAGGAGTTATTATCAGTGGTGTATGTGTTTGATAAGTTTTGAGCTTATCTAGTGGGGACAAAAGTGATAGTGTACATTGATCATGCTGCAATCAGGTGATTTTTTGCAAAGAAGGATGCTAAACCCAAGCTCATTCGGTGAATACTATTACTGTAAGAATTTGACATAGGAAATGCACAAAGAACCAAGTAGCAGATCACTTATCTCGGTTGGAAGACAGGGAGCATATTGATTGTGAGACTAATATTGTTGAGACCTTCCCTGACGAACAGTTATTTGTTCTGCACAGTCTGGAGTTGCCATAGTATGCTAATATGGTAAATTTTCTAGTTAGTGGTGTGTATCCACCTGATACAACCCCAGATAGAAAAAGGAAACTACTTCATGACAGCAGATTCTACATATGGGATGAACCCTTCTTGTACAAGATAGGTCCTGATCAGCTAGTTAGAAGATGTGTTCTCGAGGGAGAAGTGCACCAGATTCTGGAGAGCTGCCATTCTTCACCTTATGGTGGACACCATAGGGGAGATAGAACCACAACAAAAGTCCTTCAAGATGGATTTTATTAGTCCACCATGTTCAAGGATGCATATTTGTTTGCTAAATCTTGTGACAGTTGTCAGAGAATAGGGAATATTTCAAAGAGGCAGGAAATGCCCCAGAGAGGCCTTATAGAAGTGGAAGTGTTTGATTGTTGGGGAATTGATTTCATGGGACCCTTCATCCCTTCGAACAGGGACACGTATATTTTGGTAGCAATTGATTATGTGTCAAAGTGGGTGGAGGATGTAGCAATGCCTACCAATGATGCAAAGGCAGTAACTCATTTTTCGAAGAAGAATATATTCACCAATTTTGGTACACTCAGAGCCATCATTAGCAATGAAGGTATGCACTTCTGCAATCGACTCTTCAATAATCTACTGGCTAAATACAATGTGAAGCATAAGGTAGCCACAACCTATCACTTGCAGAGCAGTGGACAAGTAGAAGTGTCAAATCAAGAGATCAAAAGAATTCTTGATAAGATTGTGAGCACAAACAAAAAAAGATTGGTCTAGCAAGTTGGATGATGCACTACGGGCTTGCTGGACAACTTTCAAAACTACTATTGGCACATCACCATGTAGGTTAGTTTTCGGGAAAGCATGTCATTTACTAGTTAAGCTAGAACACCGAGCATATTAGGCTATACAAAAGTTGAATATGGATATGGAGGCTACTAGTTAGAATAGGTTGTTGCAACTAGATGAGCTTGATGAGTTCCATTTTAGTATATATGAAAATGCAAAAATGTACAAGAAGCTACCTAAGAGAGTGCATGATAGGCATATTCAACCTCGTGAGTTTCAAGTAGGGAAGCTGGTATTATTGTACAACTCGAGGTTGAAGCTGTTTGGGGGAAACTTGAGATCAAAGTGGTCGGGCCCATTTGAGATTGTGAATGTGAATGCATATGGTGCAGTGGAGTTAAAACCCTTGGGGTCTGATAGAACCTTCTTGGTTAATGGATAAAGGGTGAAGTACTATTATGAGGACAACCTTAATAGAGAGAGGACCTCAATTTTCTTGCAAAATGATTGAGGGGTCTTGCATCGTGTCACGATGTTCTGGTTCTTGTTGGAAGGCAACCTAACTTGTAAAAATGTCATTGTCTTATTTTTATATATAGTGTCACTGTTGATTTTCTTTTGTAGTGAAGGGGAAGTATGAGTACCCGGAATCAAGGCTAAGGAGCACGGTCTGATCTTAAGTGTGGGGTCATGCAACCCGTAAATCCAAGAACCTGCTGCTAGATAGGCCATAGAGGGCCTCAGGGAGTAAATTCTCACTCTAATTTGATCTTTAATTTTGTTTCTCTGAGGAAAGAGCAAGACTTTAAGTGTGGCGTGAGGGTATGTCTCCTTGAATTTTGAAGTTAAGGGTGAGTATGCCATCAAGTTATTGTTTGAAATTTTTTGAAAATGACATGTCTCACCCATCCTTCGATTTTTCTTATCTCCTTGGTTCTTTTCTAATGGGAAGACCTTTAAACCACATAATTTTCTTTATTTATCTTTTAGTAGTTGTGTGTCGTCATAGAGTAGTGACCCTTCCCTATGATAGATGGTTGATGACCATATTAAGGGAATTTAGTCACGTTTTCTTTTTATTGTTTGTTGGAGTCAGACATAAGTCACTCTTGTGCTCTTTGACATTCAACTTAGACGCTAAGCTATAAACAACAAAGTGGTCATCTTAAGTGAGATTCCATGAAAGATACATAAAGTTCTTTAACACGACTTAAGACACTTGTAGGGCTTAATAATGAAAAATGTCATTCTATGTGATTGTATGAATATGTAGATATAGGAAATCGACTAGATTCTTAATGCCATGTGAGGTGAGATTAATTGCTTTGTTTTGTACATATTGTGCATCTAGAACTTTTCTTAGTGTATGATTGGATGGCTAGTTGTGTAGAGAGTTAAGAGATGATCAAGGAGTTTCTTTGAAAAAGCCATGTTTTCCCATGCTTGTTTTACCTTCATGAACATTTTCCCTAGTTAACCCCTTTGAGCCTTAAGCCTTATTTTTTTCTTAGCCGCAAAAGTAGCTTATTCCCTTTTTTTAAGACCTCCAGAATTGTTGATCCAAAGTAGTCTTGGGCATTTTGAGACTTGAAAGTGAAGGTCCATCGAAGCATGAATGACAAGGGAAGGGAAAGAAAGAAATATGTGTGGAAAGTAAGAAAAGAAAAATAGGAAGAAGGGGGGCCCGTAAAAATGAATTGTTTGCTTTCTGCTAGGAAAATAAAAGAAAGAGTGTTAAGAGTGAAAATTCTCAGTGATTCTATGAGCAAAGTCTAGCAGTCAAGTAGTGAATAAAGGGGCATGAAAAGAAAAGAAAAAAGGTGAGTAAAGTGAAGGGTGAACAATAATAAAATAGTTGTGGACTTGAAAGATAAAAAAATGTCTTAAAAGATCTTAGATGGTAGTCATTATAAAAGAAAAATCATTCCTACCCATCCCTTAGTCGACATTTCAATTAAGAAAAATCCTTATGATCTTAATCTTTTGAAATAACTAAGTAGTCTAGTGTACATGAAAGGAAAGCTTATAGTATGTTGCATATGTATGATACATCTTTTATGAGTGTGAGTGTGCCTTACTTGTCATGTTCCTTGCTTTGCATTGATAATTTGAGAGAGGAACATCACTAAAAGTGAGGGGCATAAGATTCTAAGTCGGTGTACTATACGTTGCATGTTTGTATTTAATCGTGTTGGCCCTGCTTTGAAAGAGTGAGTCAGTTATAGGAGTTTTGTAGTCTTGAATATGAAAACTCTACCTGTGTTTGATGTGAATTGCTTGAGTTGATGAACCACTTAATAGTATTCCTTCTGCTAGTTGTGTGAGTGTGAATTGATGGAGAGATAAATGATGAGAAACTATGAATTTGTGCATGGAGTTGAGGATTGTTCGAGAATGAATAATGATTTAACTGTGGGGTGGTGATGTTGGACATAATATTATGCCCATTTTCCATGTTTTTACCCATATTTTGCCTTGTTTTTAGTTCATAATCCTTATGAAATGATTGAATTCATGTTTTTGTGTGTATTATGAGCTAATGAATGTTATTTTGAGAAGGAAACTAAGAAAAAAGGACCTAAAAATGACTCAAGGTATAAAGAAGAGTTTGCAAAAGTCGGCCTGGAGCTATGGCTGGTGTGGCGCGCCCAACACTTGTGTTTCAGAGAAAATGCTCCAAAGTTGGTTCTCTGGATAGTGTGGGGCGCCAGGTGCCTTAGCTTCGGAGATGAGAATTTGACTAACACCTTGTCACGACCCGAGTCTATACCCTGGATGATACATGGTACTTGGAGTTATAAGTAACCCCAAGCCAACCCATGGTCTATCATAACACTGGTAATTTGAGTAAACATATGTAGAAGCTTTAAATAATAAAATCATTTAATAAAGCTATTTTGATAAAAGTTCATACATTTGAAAAGCAATAATAATTGTCTAAGTCTATGTCTGAAAGCCATCTACTAATGATGAGTTGCTGGGACAAGCCCCCAGCTAACTCTAAAGTCTAACTGAAAGAAAATAACTGAAAAATAAATATCTTCCTCGAATGATGAGGACTCACCAACTGCAGCTGCTGATATCACCTAAAGGAATCGACTAACAATGTTGAGGTTGAGAACCTGCACTTGTATCATGATACGATACAACATAGAAGGTATGCATCAGTACTTTGAATGTACTGAGTAAGTGAGAGATAATATAAACATGTAGAAATGAATAAATGAACTGAAATGACATGAAATGACCAACTGAAATACTAGAAACTGAACAACTAAACATATAATTAATATGGTCAATAATGACCCTAGCTGATGGTCATAGACATGTCCTGAATCTAAAATACTGAGCTGAGCTAAATTGAACTAAACTAAGCTGAGATAAAATGAAACTGTACTAACTAGTGGAAGAGTCTATAACCGACATATAACCACGTGAGCTAGACGTGGAGTTCGATGTATATGCCCTATCAGCCAATATACCTTGCCAGGGTATAAAGGCATGAACTGGGTGATCACAAATCTGGGGCCATAGGGCCAATAAAATAACCTACTGTGGTAACAGAATTCTGGGAACCTGAGTGTGTTAGAAACCTGGTCCGCTCGGTGCTAAGTTCTACTCCCATTGGATAGTCTTAATCTGACTACTAAACTGATAGCTCAAAACTGGGGTCCAAGACAAAGTCAGGAATAATTATCAGGAAATACCCTGAGAGTCTTATCGGATCGAATTCTTTAACTGGTGTTCTAAGACTGGCCAGAGCTGCTTATCTGGAAGTGTCGTAACTGTCTAAAGAACAAACTAAAACTGAAGCTGGTGGTTCTAAGACTGATCAGAGCTACTTATCTAGAAGCGTCGTAACCGTCTAAAGAACTAACTAATATCTAATAACTGATAACTGATTTTGATAATTGACATCTGGGAGGCACCATTGACACCTCAAGAAAAGACTATAGTCAATCTGATCAGCTGACATTTCTGAAAATACTGAGTATGCTAATATTCTAACTGAAACTGGACTAGCATGCAACTGACTAAAATTTCAGTTAATATTAACAATATGGGGAAATCCCAACACTATTAGAATCAAGAAACATGAAAAGCTAATCAATTCTACAA
Source organism: Datura stramonium (assembly GCA_018107945.1). Classification (NCBI taxonomy): domain Eukaryota; kingdom Viridiplantae; phylum Streptophyta; class Magnoliopsida; order Solanales; family Solanaceae; genus Datura; species Datura stramonium. Next base: position 2,526 of record JACEIK010018609.1, on the reverse strand, counting down.
AACTCTAATTTACTGCATTCAAAGCTAGGGCTAGAATTCCATTTACAAGAACAGGTATCAACATAGTCACAAGATAGCAGAAATATAACAACAATTAACATGAATAATATTCGACATGATATAGCCATAATCTGGCTGAAAATTTATCCACATTCGAATAATCCAGACCTAGATCTGATAGGAAAATTTAGATGGATTCTGGGGAACAAGGGAAGAAAAATTCCCTTGCTAAATTCTCACATACTTGGTGATGAAATCCCAGAGAAAATCTCTTGAGAATCTGAGAAGAAAAGTCGATTGCGCTAACTTACCTTGAGGAGTATGTCTGAGAGTTCTTCACTCTGGAGATCGAGAGTTGATATAGAATGAGGGGGATCTAGTCGATTACCCATTTAATTATCTCCAAAATGTTCCCAAAATGATGGGGTTTAGAGATTAAAAAGTTGGAAAATTACTAACATAACCTTGAGAAAAAATATGGAAAAACTGCCCGACAAGGACCAACGGGTCACTCAATGAGTCATTGGTTAAGACCACAACTCGTTGGGACCAGTCATTGGTCCTGAGCTTGGATTTTCGGCTTACTGGAATGGGCAACAAAGGTGACCACGACTCGTTGGAGGAACCAACGGGTCATTGGTGCTTCCTGTTGTCACTAGCAGGAAAAACCTGGGAGCCCCAACAACGAGCGACAAAATGACTCATTGGTAGAACCAACAGGTTGTTGTATCTACTCGTCATCTCCACTGGAAAAGTCTGAGGATTTCTGTAGTTGTCACCACAGATGGACTCAATGACTCGTTGTGTGATACAATAGGTCATTGTTTCCACTCATTGTTATTGAAGGAAATTTTCAACATTCTCTAGGCTTCAACCAACGAGTCACCTCACGAGTCATTACTTCAAACGATGACTCGTCGTACAACTCGTGGGCGGAAAGGGAAAAATTGATCTCTAAATTTGGAATACAATGAGAAACAACATGACTAATTGCTCCTCACAACGGGTTGTTCCATGTTCCGTTGGTTCTCGAAGGACCAAGGTAGGGCTGACCACGACCCAGACAATGGGTCGTTAGAGCTGACCACGACTTGTTGTCTCGGTTGTTCTGAGGCAAAAATTATTGGTTTAATCTGCTGATTCTGAGTTTGGTCTAGGAAATTTTCGGGGTGTTACAATATTTTCCCCTTAGGATCATTCATCCTCGAATGAAGGTTAAAACTGCTGGAAAACTGGGAGAAGAGATGCAATTCCCAGAATGAGACTATGAACTGATTTCTAGATGAATGATTGACTCTAAACTAGTTTAACCATTCTAACAGAGTTGATGCTAATATGATGCATATCGAAAATCTAAATAGAGCTAATGAGTACAGAACTGAACAGAGTATTGAGGAGGAATTTAGTACCTGATGTTGGAACCGAACTGGAAGGGAATAAGTGAGGATATTTCGCCATCATGTCCACTTCTGCCTCCCATGTGGCTCCCTCAACTAGCTGGTTCCTCCACAAGACTTTCATTGAAGCGACTTCCTTGTTTCTCAGCTTACGAACTTGACCGTCTAGGATCTGAACTGGGGATTCTTCATAAGAGAGACTATCCTTCACTCCCACATTGTCTAGTGGCACAAGCTCAGGTCACCGATGCACTTCTTCAACAGTGACACATGGAAGACTGGGTGCACAGATGCTAATTCTAGGGGTAACTCTAACTCATATGCTACATTGCCAATTCTCCTTAGAATCCTGTAGGGTCCTACATATGTTGGACTATCCTTTCCTTCCAAACCTCATCAACCCCTTCGTGAGTGAAATTTTTAGGTAAACCCAATCATCTACAACAAATTCTAACTCTCTCCTCCTCACATCAGCATAAAATTTCTGTCGGCTTTACACTGTTTTCAACCTTTCCCTGATAAGTTGCACTTTCTGCATAGCTTCATGACTGAGTCTGGCCCTATCAAGGTAGCTTCACCAAACTCAAACCACCCTATAGGAGACCTATATATCCTACCATATAATGCCTCAAACAGGATTATCTAAATACCGTAGTGGTGTCTGTTGTTGTATGCAAACTCGATGAGAGGTAGGTAAGCATCCCAACTTCCCTTGAAATCGATCACACATGTTCTCAGCATATCTTATAAGGTCTAAATAGTCCGCTCAGCTTGTCCATCTGTCTGAAGGTGAAAAGTTATGCTGATCTTGACCTGGGTATCGAGTCCTTTCTGAAATGACTTTTAGAAATTCGAGGTGAACTGGGTACCTCTATTGAAATAATGGACAAAGACACTCCATGCAGTCTGACTAACTCCCGGATATAAGCCTAGCATAATCCTTAGCTGAGTTTGTTATTTTAACTGGGAGGAAATGTGCTGACTTGGTCATCTGATCCACTATCACCCAAATTGAGTCATGCTGCCGGGGAGTACGAGGTAGACCTGTAATAAAGTCCATATTCACTTATTCCCACTTCCATGTGGGTATGTGAATATCCTGAGTCATACCCCCAAATCTCTGATGTTC
>JACEIK010018606.1:0-10514 GCA_018107945.1 Datura stramonium | reverse complement strand
CGAATAGGCCATCTACATGTCAAAAATTTACGGGGTGTAACACCTAATCTCATCTTTTCATGAACTTCCATAGAGGGGCATCTTATTTGTAAAACTTTGAAATCATAATTTTTAATTTAAAACATTATAAAATATGCCCATAAATCATTATTAAACATTGGGAACATGCATAGAGAATACCCATGATAGATACTTAGAGAATGCATAAGTTGGGTTAAAACCCCATAGATTCATCAACATAGAAATCACATGAAATTGAAGAGGGATTCGGCCTGGGAGTTGCTGAGTACACCCATTTAGAACCCTACATACCTAGGAAATTCTGATTACACAACCCTCTTGAATGCCCAACAGAATTTGGGGAAGAACTTGGTGAATCCTTAGCTTGATCACCCTTAGAAACTACTAGACTTGCATGCATGGAGAGGAATAGTTTTAGAATGAGCTAAACCCTCTTAAAACATACTTACATGTGCTTAAAATGAAATATCTTAGGTCTTAGGAGCATAGAAGTTACAGATTTACCCTTACTAAATTTGAAGGAATTTGGGTACAGTCCAGAGCAATGACCAATACAACAGGTCGTCTTGAGCTCCAACGAGTCGTTACTCTGCTCGTTGTTTCACTCCATTTTCCAAAATCAAGTCTGCTACCACGACTTGACAGGAGGAGTCGTTACTACTCCGAATGATTCCTCATTTATATCCATTGTCACCACTGCTCACTTTCTGGAAATCCTCCCAAGGGAACCATACCATGACTCGTCATCTCATACAACTGGTCATGCCGTGACTCGTGCCAGCCACCATGACAAGAATCACCCTCACAACGACCCCCTAACCACAACTCGATATAACCGCCAATCGGTCGCCCTTAGACCCGTTGCTCCCAATTTTACTTTTGTAGACCCTCACCACAAGTGCCTCCAATGGGTCGTTAGACCCACCAACGACCCGTACCACAAGTGGTTCTAAGAGAAATCTCATATTTTTCTATTGTTTTCATTTCAACATCCCGAGTCTACTCTTAGGAACCTTAGGGGTATTATATTAACCCATATGTAACTATGAAATACATGAGGAAATTTTGAAGGAAACATAACATAAGGAAATTTATAGTTTTTGCATAAAGAGATTTTAGCCCTAAAAATCAAGATCTCAAAACATCATACTGAAAACATAGTTTGAGGCTTGAGCTTTGGGAATAACGGTGAAAGGAAACCCTTATTTATGATCCCACATACCTGGACTGATGAATTCTTGCTTAATGGTTTGAGAATTCAAGAGTGGAGAAGAGGAACCCTAGTTATCTTCAAAGCGTGAGAGCGTATTGTTTCTCTGAATACTTTGATGTTATGTGAAGGAAAGGGAGATTAGTTGACTATGAAGCCTTAACTCTCCTCATAGAAGACCCAAAATGACGTAGTATAGGAGTTAAAAGCATAGGAAGTTAACAAAATATCCTTGGAGAACCATTTTGAAATTCTAAAATTTAGCCCCTATGGATCGTACAACTCGTGGATTGGTCTCATTTTTACAGAGCATGTTGAACACTTGTTGAAGTCATACCACGGACTATCAAGGCAGTTCACCAATTTCTACATGAGTCGTTCCTTGACTCGTGGTGTTTGGGCTTAACCTGAACACTTTACTAAATTGGAGACCACAAGCCGTTCCTACGAGCTGTACAGACATACAATGACTCGTGGTCTGATTAATGGTTTCTTAGAGGTCACTTATGGGAGTAACCATGAGTGCAAACCACAACTCATGGTCCCAACTTGAAAATTATGGTTGTGACTTGTTTCCCTTGGAAAGAAATGCAAAGTTATAGAATCTTGCTAGGCTGATCAGTATAGGTCAAACCATGAATCATCCCCTTGTTCTACGACTCGTGGTTTGAGTCGTGGTAAATTGAAACTTTATGTTTTTTGCTGGAATGCTTAGCACGAGTCCTCCCATGGCTTGTGGTCTCACACCATGACTCGTGGTGTTAGTTTTACTAAGGGAAAAATCAAAATTTCTGCTAGATCTCTACTTCATATCTAGAATCTGATCTTAAGGGATTTGGGGTATTACATACATTCTACAGATCATGAATCATTTCTACGGTTTGTAAGTTACACCTGGGTAGTTCAAAGTACATTAAGGGTTTGGATTCCCAACATAATATAAATAGCTTTTGTAGGTTTTTTTGAGTGTGTTGTTGTGCAATATAAAACACGATCAGTTTGTGGAGTATTAGAGACGTATTTTCTTTCTATTGTCAAAGATTATATTGGGCGTTCTTGACATAACAAATTCTCAAGTTTATCGTAAGTATTTTATGATAAATTCATACTTTTTTTAATCTTCAATGACGAGTACCTAGTTCTTGTGCTAAGGTTGTGAACCTAATAGGATTGCAAATCCTAGGATAACATCTTGAATATCGATAATAAATTTTTATATATTTAATTGATTCTTGTTTTTCATCTAGGATTAGTGGTTTCAAATATCAATTCATGTCAATTGGTTCTAATTACACTTGAAAGTTTAATTAGGGTTTGGAAGGGCTAATTAACAAGAACTCAAGACGTAAACCCTTGTTTACTAAATTTACTTAGGAATAAGTTGAATTTACTTGGCAGGAAATAATGGGTTGTATTGAACTCAGATTTATTTGGATGAATTTATTAATAGAAACATTACTTAACTTAGGAAATATTAACTTATCATTTAGAATTAACTTCATATGAATAATAAATCATTATCGGTGTCTTGATTGAGAATCTTAGGTGGAGCAGTCTGAAATGTTGAACGCAACCTTGGTTCTTTCATAGATTGATTTACAAACTCCTACACTCTATATTATTATTTAGTTGAAATACAAAATATTTCAACCATAATGGATAACACCATAAGACGACAAATTATATATTTACTCATTCAAACAATCTTTTGAGACCTATTCCCTATGGGATTTGACTCCAACCTTGTTAGGTTACTATATTTTCATATGATCGTTTCACATTATATTTAGGTTTAAATTTTAGCTTATTACCTATCATGGCTCCCATACGCCTAGCAAGTACAAACAATATACAATAACCTGCTTGAGCCCCCATAAGCCCTGAAAGGTACATATTAATTTATATACCATATTAGTAACACTATAGTCCCGTAAGCAGTCTATGGCTCAACTGTAACTAGCCCTTCTTAGGCTAGCAACATGTATCTAGACATAGCCTACTTAGAAAATTTGTACCTCCCCATGTAGCGTCTCTGGCATCTACATGTGAGCACTCCAGACTCTAGTGTACGTATCTTGATCCTACTCGGCTCCTTTAGTTGTATCTCGAGCCTTTTTAGCTATTATAGCTGCACTCTAGTCACTTAAGACCTAAATGAAATGTGTGGCAGCCAATTGAGGCTTCTTTGGGGTCAGTAATGCCGCCTTAGGCAATCTGGAAGTCCGTACAACATTTAGACTCCACTATAACTCTACTGGCCTTAACAGTCTCCTATTGGTTTCATGTCGCTCCATAAAAGTATAGCCCATGCCCCCTCCTCTATGAGTTTTACAAAGATTTCAACAAAAACACATAGGGTTTTGAATTTGATTTACTTAAACTCTAATGATTTGATTATGGGTTTTGTGATTTTAAAATCTTATTATAATCTATGGGTTTGATCAGCTTTTGTGATTTTAAATTAATTATAATATTGTTGATTTGGAAGTTATATGTATTTAAGTCTAATTATGCATGCCCCATGATTAATTGATTTATGATCTACTTACCCATTAACGATTTTTATAAGCCCAACATGAATTATGATATAAATTATGAATATATTATGTTACCCATTATGATTTTTATGAAATTCAAGCTATATAAACGATCTACAAGTATGTATGAACCTTATGAATCATGAATTATGTTTTTGGCCGACTCACGAGCCTTATGTAATGGATAGTTCACGTATATACAAGCATGTTTATGATTATCATGATTTAATAAGCCCGTGAATTTATGTATGTCATACTGTGAGCACTATATATATGTTTTGGGAGTAGTATCGAACACCAAGTGGTTCGGGGCCTAGGCTCTTCCTTGGATCTCATAAACTACGTGCCACCGTAGGTATGTTGGGAGATACTATTTGACTGACACCGATCCAAATGGCCCTGTTCATGGTGACATCACACTTTCATGGTTCCACCCTTGGCAAGCTACGGACACCTCCTGACTAGGGCTACAAGTCGGGCTTCATGTGTGCTCATATGGGGTATGTTAGTTAAGAGAATCTCCCACTGTTCCTCATGATTTATGCATATTTATGATTATGTATATTGGCTCAAGTTATGTTCAATAAAAATTTCCTCTTAAGATTACAATTACGATTGCCTTACGAATGCTTTTAAAACCTTGAGCTTTACGTTATAAAATGATGTTATGATACGAGCATGAAGTCCTAATATTATGATCATTTATGTGTTTCTATATGTTTTGAATGTCCTTTTTACTTACCTTGCATGCACAGTACATTCCAAGTACTGACCGCATACTATCTATGTTGTATCGTTTCATGATACAAGATCCGGCTCTCAGGCTCACCCTCCTAAGTAGTGTTTCAGAGATTGCTATCAGCATACTTGGTGAGTCCTCATCTTCCGAGGGAATATTCTTAGACTATATGCTTTTATTTCAGTTTCATAATTATTGGGTTAGTTGGGGAGTTGTCCCATCAACCCGTCTTTCATGGTTAAAGGCTTTTCAGACTACTAGATATAATCAGCCGTCAGGTATGGATGTTGATTGTCCATTTTCCATATTTATGACATGTCTACGTTTCCTTATGTTAAGTCTTATACTTTTATGATGGTAGTAGATATATGCTCATGCTATGGGTTGACTTGGGGTCTCTCGGAGCTCCTTATCCCGTGTCTACTATTCGGGCGTACGTTCGAGTCCTAACAAACTTGGTATCAGAGCCATGGGTTTGAATTGTCCTAGGGAGTCTGAAAGACGCATTAAGTAAAATCTTTTTCATGGGTGTGAAGTGCGCCACATTTATGACGAAGAGGCTATGAGAAGTTTGGGAAATGTTCCCTTCTTTCATGATATATGTCATGCGATGAATGTCCTTTACCCTTTTAATTCATGCTATTCGCGTTTGCAGAATCATGCCTCCACGCAGAGTAAATGCTAGAAGAAATGGTAATGACAATGATCATCAGGATGTCTATTATGGTTTGCATCAGCCAGCCCTCCCCATTCATGAGGAGTACGCACCAGAGCCAGCTTCCCACGCTGAGTTTAGGGTAGCGATTCAGATGCCGATATAGGCCATGACTACCCAGGTCCAGAATCAAACCGTGGTGCATTTCCCTCAGAATGGGAATGCAGTAGCAGGTAAGGTGAGGGATTTCTTAAGGATGAGCTCTCCGGAGTTCACGGGGTCAAGGGTGGACGATGATCCACAAGATTTCATTGAGGAGATTTTGAAGATCACACAGGTTATGGGGGTGAACAGTAGAGAGTGTGTTGACTTAACCTCCTATCAGCTTAAGGGGGTGGCTCACATATTGTTTAAGAAGTGGAAAGATGCCAGGGCAGTGGGTGCAGGCCCGATAGGTTGGGAAGAGTTTCACACGGAATTTCTGGATCGATTCTTCCCTCAGGAGATGAGGGAGCTCAAGGCGTGCCACGACCTGAATGGAGGCCCAGATCATAGACACGGGACAAGGGACCCCGAGAGACCCCAAGTCGACCCATGGAATAAGCATTCAACTAACTCATTCAATAAACATGAAGAGAAACATAATTACAAACTCAACAGAAGTCAAACTTAGTATAACAACAAAATAAATATTTGAAGCTGAATACACGACTAAGTCTGATAAGCCTCTAATCTGGACGAGCTAATGGGACAACACCCCCAAATAGCTGAACAATACTGAAACTAAAAGACATCTAAAACAACTGAAGGTCTAGTCCTCGAAAGATGAGGACTCACCAAATAACCAGGTGCTAACTATGAACAACGACTACGAATGGGGCTGAACCTGAGGACTGGGTCCTGCATCATGAAATGATTTAGTATAGAAAGTATGCGGTCAGTACATGGAATATACCCAGTATGCAAGGTAAGTAAAACCGTTTAAGTAAAATAACTCATTTAAAAAATTCCATAACATATCATAAGCTTTTAAATGTAAGTAGAAGGCTACATGCATTCATTCTGAAATCATACTCTTATCATGACATTACCATGCATAGCTTTAGAACATCATGATTTACTAAAATGACTCAAATCTAAAACATACATTTATATCACAGCTGAATAATGAGTCAAACCTTGCTTTTTGAACATGCATACATAGTTAATTATCATGAGTAATAAATATGCAAATCTGAATGATATATAAAGTGGGAGACTCATCACTTAACCGACATACCACGATAGAGCTTATGTAGTCCCGACTATTACACTCAAGTGGGCAGAGCTGTCCAAAACCTTGCAAGGGCTAAGGACGCTACCATGATATGAAGATCAAGCTAAAGGGCCTATCGGGCCAGGGATAACTCACAAGGGAGGTCCAAATAATATAATAGTATCAACCTACGTTGGCGCGTAGTTTTGGGGCATAGGGTAATTTACCCTTAACCCACTCGGTGCTAGACTCTTCTCCAAAAAAAACATGCAATGCTCTACATCGTATATAACGAAGCTCAACATCATCTATTGATGAAGCTTAATATGAAGTCATGCATGACTAAACATCGTATGAAACGAAGCTCAACATTTTCTATTAATAAAGCTCATCACGAAATCATGTATAGACTCGACATCATATGAAAATAAAGCTCAACATTGTCCCTTGACAAAGCTCATCAATGACACACATCTCAATTATGACTTCATGCATATGAGAAGCTTTAATTCGAAATATACCACAAAACTAAATCATAGGTGGGAGAATCTACTCCAAATCATGTTGTAAGTTACGTATAGAAATATTTACTCAACATATCACAAGCTAGAATTTATAATAAAAATTGGGGAAATTCACTTCAAACAACGTGGTAAGGTTATTTCAAAAAAAAATCAGCAGTTTAAATCAACATGTGGGCATCACCCATATCTTTATCATACATAGGTATAATCATTTCATTTTGAAAACTTCAACATAATCATGGGTATTTTTGGAAACATGCTTTCCATCATCAACTTCATCATCATTACACATTTACCATAAATCACCTCTTTTATGAACTCTTCACCCATGGGCGTTTTAGATTCAAATTTTAGAAAATAATTTTTACAAGGGAAAAACAATTTAGAATCCACCCAAGCTTCATAAATCATCAATAAAAATACAATCAAATAATACCCATATGTAGAGATTGAATAATCATGCAATTGAGTAAAACCCTATACTTAATCACAGATAATTTATCACATTTTGATAAGGATTGGGCATGGGTGTGGAAGAAAAAACCCACACATAGCCTTACATACTTGGGAATGGTGAATTCTAACACCCTCTAATAGCCCAAGCTGAGATTCCAATGGAAACCTTGAGATTTTTCCTTGAATCTCCTCTTTAAACCTTTAAACTTGCATTCATGAGAATAATGTCTTAGGATAGGTTTTCCCCTAATAAAACCCCACTAAAACGAGCCTTAAATGATGTACTATAGGTCTTAGTAACTTAGGAATTATCAAAAGTCCCTTACTGAATTCGCAGGAAAACACTGCCAGGTGACCCAAACAAGTGACCTAAACGATTCGTCAGGACGAGCGATGACTCGTCAAGTTTCCCATCAAGTGCATTAGCTAACTGATCTGATGGGGCTTGTAATGGGGGACATAACGACTCGTTCCTCAAGACCACGACTCGTGGTCACCTTCTGTCATGTACACTTCCTTACCATTCATGAAAAAACTTTTTTCTTGATCACGACTCACCTTACGAGTCATTGGGACTGGCCACGACTCATGGGGTCCCATCCGTTAGGTACACTGGTTGCTACTTCTAACTTAATTCCAACCTCACCCTACGAGTAACATGAAGACTCGTGGGGATTGACCATGAGTCGTTCTCTCCCTCATGGGGACCTCGATCCTTCCTTTATTACAGGCCAGCCCATGAGTCACTTGACGACTCGTGGGGTCTCCTCACAAGTCGTCCCACGACTTGTCTTGTGCCGCAACATAAATTCTACAATTTTCCTGTTTCAACTCCTGGGTCCGATCTTTATGCGTCTGGGGTATAACAATATATCCCCCTCGGGAACATTCATCCTTGAATGTTAGAAATGCACAGAAAACATAGAAACATGCTATCATCGTATGAAAATACTGATTATTAAAATTGAAAACTGACAGAATGACTACCTCTGAAAAGAACGACATAGCTGAATTGAATTCAGCATCACATACATTTATCATAACATAATTTAAACTTGCGCACATGAACTGAACATGAAAACTTGTTAGATAATTAGGGCAAAAACTGATACCTCAAACTGAAGCAGGGCCGGTAGGGAACAGGTGGGGGTATTTAGCCATCATAGCCGTTTCGGCTTCCCACGTAGCTCCCTCAACATGCTGGTTTCTCAACAACACCATCACCAAAAATACTTCTTTGTTCCTCAGCCTCCGAACCTGATGATCAAAGATTGCAACTGGAATTTCCTCGTAACTGAGGTTATTTCCCACATCAACACTTTCCACCGGGACTACTAGAGCTGGGTCACCCAAGAACTTTTTCAAGAGCAATACATGAAAGACAGGATGAATTGAAGATAACTCTGATGGAAAGTCTAACTCATGTGCTACCTTACCAACTGTTCTCATAACCCGGTAGGGACCAATATAGCGGTGACTGAATTTTCCTTTCTTTCCGAACCGCATGACTCCCTTCATGGGAGATACCCTTAGAAATACCCAATCATCAACCTCAAACACCAAATCTCTTCGTCTCACATCTGCATATGACTTTTGACGACTCTGAGAAGTTTTCAGTCGGTCCCTTATCAACCGAACCTTCACCATAGCCTTGTGCACCGAGTTTGGACCTATTATAGCTGCCTCACCAACCTCAACCCATCCGATGGGTCATCTACACCTCCACCCGTAAAGAGCCTCGAATGGTGCCATTTGGATACTGGAGCGATAGCTATTATTGTAAGCAAACTTGATCAAGGGAAAGTGGTCATTCCAACTACGATTAAAATCCAACACACAAGCCCTCAACATGTCCTCGAGATTTTGAATTATCTATTTCGCCTGGCCATCCATTTTCGGATGAAATGTTATGATGAGTTTAACCTGAGTCCCAAGTCCTTTATGGAAAGACCGCCAAAACCAAGAGGTAAACTGAGTACCTTGGTCTGAGATAATAGACAAGGGAACTCCATGAAGTCGAACTAACTCCTGAATATACAATTTGGCATACTCATTTTTTGAATTTGTGGTTTTGACCGGTAGGAAGTGTGCAGCCATGGTCAACCTATCGACCGCTACCCAAATGGAGTCACATTGTCGGCGAGTATGAGGTAGGCCGGTAATGAAGTCCATGTTGATCTCTTCTCACTTCCAAGTAGGAATGTTGATATCCTGAAGTACGCCCCCAGGCCTTTGATGCTCGACTTTCACTTGCTGACAGTTTGGACACTTGGCCACAAATTCTGTAATATCCTTCTTTTATGTTTTTCCATTAATATATTTCTTGAAAATCATGATACATCTTGGTGGCACCCAAATGGATGAAATACCTGGACCCATATGCCTCATGCAATATCCGGTCCCTCAAATTATCAACATTTGGAACACTTAGACGACCCTGGTATCGCAACACTCCATCTCCCCCTTCGGAGAAAACCTCCACCTTCTGACTTCCAACGACTTCCTTCAACTATACTAGAATTGGGTCCTCATCTTTGCTGGCCTTCACATCTGACACCAAGGACGATTCTAATCCGTTTTGCACAACAATGCCACCACTGGTCGAGTCGACCAATCTAACTCCCAACATCGCAAGTCGATGGACATCCTTCACCAACTCTTTCCTTCGTTTATCCACGTGGGACACACTCTCCAGAGAGAGTCTACTAAGTGCGTCCGCTACCATATTAGCCTTACCCGGGTGGTAAAGGACACTTATGTCGTAGTCCTTTAGTAACATATCTTATGTCTTAAGGTTTTCAAAACATCGTAACATAACATAATCACAGTCATAATAGAAGAGCTTTGCTTAACATAACTTGAGCCAACATACATAATCATAACATGTATAAATCATGAGGAATAGTGGGAGATTCTCTTAACTGACATACCCCATATGAGCACACATGAAGCCTGACTTGTAACCCTAATCTGGAGGGTGTTCGTACCTTTCCAAGGGTAGAACCATGAAAGTGTGATATTGATCACGGGCAAAAATATCATGCCCGTGATACGCTTTACAACTTAAATTAGTCGGGTTGTCTAAGTTATCTAATACATTTTCATGTGATTTTATAT
>JACEIK010018605.1:0-10519 GCA_018107945.1 Datura stramonium | reverse complement strand
AAGGAGGAATCTACTGGACAACTAACGACCAACATAATGGGTCGTTTTCTCTAACAACGACTCATCTGATGAGTCGTTCTGAGAAATTTTTTTTGGTTTCTTTTTGATTTTTCATTTCAAGTTTGGTGTTTGATCTAAGGAACTTTTTGGGTGTTACAATATCTCCCCCTTGGGAATATTCGTCCTCGAATGAAGGCTAAGTAAGCTGAAAGACTAGGAAAAGAGCTGCAATCCTGAATTGAAGACTATAAACTGATTACTGAAAGAGTTACTGACTCTGAACTGAGATAGACATACTAACTGAATTCATGCCACTAGGGTGCACACTGAAAAAATAAATAGATCTGATGAGCATGGAACTGAATAGAGTATAGAGGAAGAATTTGGTACCTGATGTTGAAGTTGAGCTAGAAAGGAATAGGTGTGGGTATCTAGACATCATATATACTTCTGCTTCCCATATAGCCCCCTCAACTAGCTTGTTTCTCCATAAAACTTTTACTGAAGCGACCTCCTTAGTCCTCAACTTATGAACCTAACGGTCTAGAATCTACATCGGAACTTCATTGTAAGAGAGACTGTCCTTTACACCAACGCTCTCTAAAGGCATTACTAAGGTTGGATCACCGATGCATTTCTTTAACAAAGACACATAGAAGATTGGGTGCATTGATGCTAACTCTGCAAGCAAATCCAGCTCATAATCCATATTACCAATGCATCTCAGGATTCTGTAAGGACCAACATATCTAGGACTGAGCTTTCCTTTCTTCTTGAACCTCATCACCCCTTTTATAGGTGAAATTTTCAGATATACCCAATTATCCACAGCAAACTCCAGCTCCCTTCTCCTTACACCAGCATATGATTTCTGTCGGCTTTGAGCTGTTTTCAACAGTTCCCTGATAAGATGAACCTTCTACATGGCCTTATGCATTGAATCAGGTCATATTAAGGTAGCGTCTTCAACCTCAAACTATCCTATAGGAGATCTACACCTCCTACCATATAATGCCTCGAATGGGGCCATCTGAATACTGGAGTAGTAGCTATTATTGTATGCAAACTTATTGAGAGGTAGATGATCATCCCAAATGCCCTTGAAATTGTCACACAAGCCTTCAGCATGTCCTCAAGAGCCTAAATAGTCTGCTCATCATGGCCATCTGTCTGTGGGTGAAAAACAATGCTAAGCTTAACTTGAGTACCAAGTCCTTTTTAAAATAATTTCCAAAAGTGCGAGGTGAGCTGAGTACCCCTATCTAAAATGATGGACAAAGGGACTCTATGCAGTCTGACTAACTCCCAGATGTATATTCTAGCATAATCCTCTGCTGGATCTGTGGTCTTAACTAGTAGGAAATGTGCTGACTTAGTCATTCGGTCTACAATCACCTAGATTGAGTCATACGGTCGGCAAGTACGAGGTAGACCTATAATGAAAGCCATGTTCACTTCTTCACAGTTCCAAGTAGGAATGCTAATATCCTGAGTCATACCCACAGGTCTCTGATGTTCAACCTTGAACTGTTGGCAATTTGGACACTTAGACACAAATTCTGCAATGTCCTTCTTCATGCTATTCCACCAGTAGACTTTCTATAGATCACGGTACATCTTGGTGGCACCTGGGTGGATAGAGTACCTTGTATTTTGATCTTCTGTTAGCATCCACTGTCTAAAATCATCTACATTGGGAACACACAACCTTCCCTGGTAGCGGAGCACACCATCTCCCCCTTTTGATAATGCTTCCACCTTTTTCTTTAGGATTGTTTCCTTCAACCTGAGTAGAATTGGGTCTTCATCCTATTTTTACATAACCTCCACCACCAGGACGGATTCTGACCCACTTTGGACCACAACTCCACCTTCTGCTGAATCAACCAACTGGACCTCTAACCAAGCCAGTTTGTGAATATCCTTTGCCAGCTCCCTTTTACCCTTCTCTATATGAGCAAAACTCCCCATAGACATCCTACTGAGGGCATCAGCCACTACATTGTCCTTGCTCGAGTGATACAACACACTTATATCATAATCCTTTAAAAATTCTAGCCATTTTATCTGACGTAGATTCAGGTCTTTCTGACTGAACACATATTGTAGGCTCTTATGGTTAGTAAAAACATCCACACGAACCCCATAAAGGTAGTGCCTCCAAATCTTCAAGGCAAATGCTACTACTACCAGCTCAAGATCATGAGTTAGATAGTTTTTCTCATGAACCTTGAGTTATTTGGAAGCATAAGTTATGACTTTGCCATGCTGTATCAGGACACAACCATGGCCAACTATGGAGGCATCACAATAGATCATGAACCCATTTGACCCTTCGAGCAGAGCCAAAATTGGGGTTGTAGTGAGTTGAACTCCTGAAAACTCATCTCACATGCATCAGACCACTGAAACTTCATCTTCTTTTTAGTTAGTCTGGTCAAAGGAGAACAACGGAGGAGAACCCTTCTATGAATTGTCTGTAGTAACCGACTAGGCCCAAGAAACTCCTGATATCTAATGGAGAGGTGGGTCTTGGCCAGTCCTTAACTGCCGCTATCTTCTGAGGATCCACCTGAATACCCTCGCTGGAGATCATATGACCGAGGAATGCAACTGATTTTAGACAAAATTCAAACTTGCTGAATTTAGTGAACAACTAGCGTTCCCTGAGAGTCTGCAACACTATTCTTAGGTGGTCTGCATACTCCTCTATTTTAGAGTAAATCAGAATATCATATATAAAGATAATAACAAATATGTCCAGGTACTACTTGAATACAACTATTCATCAGATCCATAAAAGTTGTAGGACCATTGGTTAGTCCAAAAGATATAACTACGAATTCATAGTGACCATACTGAGTACTGAAAGTTGTCTTCAGGATGCCACATTCTCTGACCCTGAGCTGACGGTATCTTGATCTGAGATCTACCTTGGAAAAACAACTAGCTCCCTGAAGTTGGTTGAAAGAGTCATCAATCTTGGGTAGAGGATACCTGTTCTTGACTGTGACCTTGTTCAACTTACAGTACTCGATACACATTCTGAGTGTACCGTCTTTCTTCCGCACGAATAGGATTGGGGCACCCCATGAAGAGATTCTAGATCTAATGAAACCCTTATCTAAATGGTCTTCTAGTTATTCCTTTAACTCTTTAAGCTCAGTTGGATCCATTCTATAAGGACGAATTGAGATAGGCTAGGTATCTGGAAGAAGGTCTATGCCGATCTCGCTCGGAAGGGACTCTGGGAAGATCTTCAAAAACACATTGGGGAACTCATTTACAACTGGAACTTACTGATATGTCGGGGTATCGGAACTAGAATCCTTAACCCTAACTAGGTGATAGATGTACCCCTTGAAGATCATTTTCCTAGCCTTAAGGTATGAGATGAATCGACCCTTAAACGCTAAAGTACTACCCTTCCACTCTAGGACTGGTTCATTAGGAAACTAGAATCTAATTACTCTGGTTCTGCAGTCAACTGAGGTATAGCAAGAATATAATCTGTCCATGCCAAGAATGAGGTCGAAGTCGACCATATCTAACTCTACTAGATCAATTGAGGTGACTTTATGCAACATTGTGACCGGACAATTTTTGTATACCCGGTCAGCTCTAATTGACTCACCAACCGGAGTAGAGACTAAAAATGGCTCTAAGAGAATTTCTAGGCTAATATCATACTGGACTGCAATATAAGGAGTTATGAAAGAAAGTGTGGCTCCTAGATCTAGAAAAGTGTACACATCTATCTATGACTATGTCAGGTGAGTTCTCTTAGTCCTAACGGGAGGATATGGCATAAAAGCGGTTCTGGTGCTGACCGACACCCGTACCTGAGGTAGAACCCTGCTGAACTGAGTAACCTGACAGAGCTACTGATGTAGTGGACTGGGCCTTCCCCTGTCCCACTGACAGACAATCCCTCAACCTATGACCTAGCTGGCCACAACTAAAACAACCCTCTTTACCTTAATGGCACTCGCCCAGAGGGTTCTTACCATACATAGACCATACTTAAAAAGTGCGGTTGCTGGAGAAATTACTCTGTGAATGGGATCCTGATGTTCCACCCCTCCGATCCTTGCGGGGCCTAAAAGAAGGAGCACTGGCTGATGAGGGTTCTAAAGATCTCTATTGCTGCTGGGGGCGATTACCACCGCCTGACCTTTGCTGGGAATACTCAAACTAGCCTATATGTGCCCACTTACTCTCCCTCTCTATCTCCTTCAGTTTCTCCGCCTCTATCGTCTGTGCATGGACAATAAGCCTAGAGATGTCCATTTCATTGATAAGCATCGCAATTCTGCACTCTTCAACCACCAAGTCTGAGACTCCATTCACGAACTTGAGTATGCGAGCCCTTGGATCAATGATCATTTCTGGAGCATACTTTGATAGTTTAGTGAACTTTAGGGCATACTCCTACACTGTCATGTCATTCTGTTTCAAATTCACAAACTCAGCGGCCTTAGCTTCCCTTAACTCCCACGAAAAGAATTTGTCCAGGAATGTAGTCATAAACTCATCCTACTCCACTGGACCTGTAATATTCTGCCTTCCCTCTTTTCACTTCTTATACCATATCTGTGCCACCCCTTTCAACTGATAGGAAGACAAATCTGCATTTTTGACAGAGGTAACACCCATGATTTGGGTGATCTTCTGAACCTCGTCAGTGAACTCCTACGGTTCCTCATCTACCTTAGACCCATGAAATGCTGGGGGATACATCCGAGTAAAATTTTGGACTCTGGAGGCAGTTGAAGACCCATTAACATTGGAAAGTATGTCGACCTGCTAGTTACCTGGTTGGTCATTGCCTGGACCAACATTTGAATAGCAGCCCTGAACTCCGCATGTGAAACCTAATCATCCTAAGGGGCTACTGGAGTTGGTGGGGCTGGCTGGATAGCATTACCATTCCTTATTCTGTTTCCACTTTTAGGAGGCATTGTCAATAGAAAAGGGTAGGGTAATAGTTAGACGGGCATTTTAGAGATTAAAACTCTACACACAATAAGAGTCATGAAGAAAGGAAATCTTTCTAAAAACACCTCGTAGCCACCTCCTCATAAGTGTGGTGTCTTCATACCCATGAAAAGGACTCTACTTGACACGACTCTTAGACATATTAGGACACTCTAAACCTGGCTCTGATACCAAGTTTGTCACAACCCGAGTTTATTCCCTAGACGCGACACGGTACTTAGGATCACAAGTGACCCCAAACAAACTCATGGTTAGCATAATTCTATTATTAGTGAACTACTGTAAAAGAATATTAAGCAGAAGCAATTTGAAAACAATAACCAAATACTTTTATAAATAAAGAACATCCGATAAAATACTGAAATTTAATCAATAGTGGAAATCAAGTTGAAACTAATATAATCTATCTGAAAGCTTTCTAAAAGAACTGACGAGTTATTAGGACAAACCCCCAGCTAACTCTAATATGTAAAACTACGAACAACGATAACTAAAGTTAAAACTCCGGCCCTCGGAAGATGAGGATTCACCATTGTCAAATTTTGGAAATCACCGGGAGAAACTAGCTGCGATGTTGGGGCTGGTTACCTGAGCCTATATCATAAAATGATATAGCACATAGAGAGCATGTGATCAATACTTGGAATATACTGAGTATGTGAGATGTAAATAAAACATATATATACTAATAACTCAGAAACTAAACTAGAATAACATGCAAAAACTCTATCAAAAATCATGTATACGACAATTAGTCTGACATATCTTAGAATACTATAAAGCTGATAAACTAAGTTAGAGTCATAAGCATATCCTGAAATTTGATAGACTAGACTGGACTGAGGACTTTGACTGTATTATTGATGAGTTGGTCATTTACCAACTCATTAGGCTCTTAAGCATGAGTGTTAGCTTAATTTTCAAGTCATTTAGATAGATTTTATGCCCTTTTTGCCTTTTTGAGTGAAGATATCTGATTTGAAGAAAAGAGCATAAGTGGAGTAAAAAAAGCGAATCAGGTGAAAATCAGCGCTTCCCCAGAGGAGACTAGTGAAACGTCGTCCAAACGCAGAAGACCACTGCCTTGGGGAACTAAAGCAAGCGGCAATCGCAGACATCAACCGGTGACTCGCTGGTTAACTCGCCTACTGACACCTGAAAGAGCTGGATCAAAGAGAAAGAAATCGCCAGCGAGTCATCGAAGGAACCGCGGAAGGACACTGGAATTCACTGAAGGAGCATTTAATTTTAGCCGACAGTTCGCAGAATGTAACCGGCGAACCGCTGGTGCTCTAGCAAGTGCCAAAACGCCTAATCAAGGGCAAATATGTCCAACAATGAAAAAAGAAAGTCTTGGGTACCCTACTATTAAATATATTCTAGACAGAAGTACTCTGTATCTATCAGATCTTAACTTTTATCTTTTTGAAAATATTCTCTTTGTAGAAGAAGAAAGTAAAATTCTATTGGTGGAAATTATAAAATTTTGTTTTACTTCTTCTTCCTCTATAGCAAGGTACCACCATTGTTGAAGACTTATTGCTGAATTTGATTTTGCTTCTCTTATTATTGAAATCAATGAGTTTATTGTTAAATATGCTTTTTAATTTCTTAACCATGAGTAGATAAATCATTAAGTAGAGGTGTGTGGTGATGATTGCTTAATTAGATTGGGTATTGCTAGATTCATCTCAATATTGTTTAATTAGTGTAAATCTATTGAGTTCTTTCCAAATTATAATTGAAGATCCATAGTTGAGGACGTGAGTCTACTTTTCTTACTTGATTTTTGCTTGAAAGGGATGAATTGAGTATTGGTAGAGAATTTAATGGTGGAAATGGATGTGATGTTGTGGAATTGGGTTAGACATAGCCAAACCCACATTCTCACTGCTAATTAATAGCTAATAGCTAGAGATTAGTGAAGCTATTAATTCAAACTTGATTGGGTTGATTTATTTGGGTCTAGTGGTTCGAAATAAATCTAGCAAGAGGCATTTATGAGGTTAAAAAATATAGAATGCCCACCCACCCAAAGTTATCTACGCAATTTAAACTAATGAGATGATCTAGCATAGCCTTGTTTAATTAGCACATCATCTACACCACACCTCTAGTCTTTCTCATTATTGTTGACAACTTTAGTTATTTTGATATCCTAATTAGCCAAGTTAGAATCTATACCATATTGTTAACATCAAGTCTCCCCTAAAATATTTATCGCTTTTTTATTTTTGAGTGGTGCGCACTAACTTCAATTTTTAAAACAACACTCATACATATCATTTGTTAGTCTCTGTGGGATTCGACCCCGACATCTGTCGGGATATTTGTTTTGATACAATGACCATTTACACTCTTTTATAATGAAGAGTGTATTTTGGATGTTATCAAAAATTGCGATGTTGTCGGGACTAGCGCTTGATATTCTCGTGTTGATTGTTTATTTGAATTAGTCTTGCATCGTCAGTTTTTACATTAATCTTGTTGTGTTTGTTAGGGTAAAGTCATATGAGTCATCACTCTCAAGCAGGGGATAGCTCAACTGAGGGTAATATGGAGCATGAAGAAGATAATCCGGTGAAGCCTGAAATTGCATGAGCCATTCGCCTACCACCTACGGTAGGGAATGTCGTGTGCCATGTCACAAGTACAACGCTACATTTGCTACAGATGAAAGGGCTCTTCGGGGGCAAACTGTGTGAGGATTCAAACTGCCATTTGAGGATTTTCTTAGAGATATTCCAGCCTTTCAACATAACTAATATAAGTCAAGAGTCAATCAGGTTAAGGCTCTTTCCATTCTCCCTAACGGGAGAGGCGACTATGTGGTTGGAGGAACTCCCTCCTGGTTGAATTACATCGTTGCAAGAATTGACTGAAGCATTCTTGGATCGTTTTTTCCCTCCATCAAAAATGTTACAGCTGAGGGATGATATCATGAAATTTAGACAAGAGCTAGGAGAACCGTTGCATGAAGCTTGGCTAAGGTTCAAGAAGAAGGTTTCCCTTTGCCCCAACCATGGTCTCTCGGATGGAGTGCTCCTTCAAAGTTTTTACCGAGCCCTAGACTCCATTAACTCATACGTTGTCAATAATTTAGTCGGAGAATCAATCATGGATCAGACATACATATTGTCTAAGGCCCTTTTGTACAAAATGACAAAGACAAATTGCGCATGGCATACGAGAGAGACTAATATATCGATGCATGATATTGGTTCTAGTGTGTTGGCAGTTGAGTTGCAAAAAAGAGATAAAGAGCGAGATGAAAATCTTTATAAAATGATGACACAACTGAATTATTGACAAAAATGTGATAGGGGCAGGGCCCAAGGTTGTGAATGTTGTAGGAAGGTCCATTGCACTTTGAAGGAGCATCGTCGCCACCGAGGCATGATGAGGAATGCCAATACATGGCAAATTAGATGGGAGGGGTTCTCGACCCGAGTTTCAAGGGACTAATCAAGGTCCTTGGCACCCAATAAAAGAAAATCAAGGTCGAATAAACCGCGATGCAAAAGGATGGCCTGATAGAAATGAAAGATGGGGCACTAGAGAGAAAAATAGAGAAGGGGACCTCTATCACCGAAGGTCAATCCCATATGTTCCACCTTCTAAAGTTGAGAATGCCAAAAATCAGCCAGGTGTGAGTGATATAGGTAGCTCAAAATTTGGTGAAATGTTAGAAAGAGTCCCCAAGAAAGTGGAATCAACCAACAAGGGGTCAGGGAATTGAAAGGGAAGGTGTCTAACCTCTCCCAAACAGTGAGTTCTCGTTCAACCTCTATTAAGCAATTGGAAGCTCAAATGAACCACTTGTCCGCTCAAATGAACCCCCGAATAAATGGAACACTCTCAAGTGATACAATGCCAAACCTGAAGAAAGATAGTCAATGCATGGCCATGTCACGACACGAGTTAACACCCTAGCTGTATCACGGGACAAGAACCCCGAAAGGCTCCAAGTCGACCAATGGCATAATCATAGCATATTACTTAACAATAGAAACAATTATCAACATGAATAAGTGGAAGCTAACTACAAGAATCTAATAAAAAGCCAATAGAACAATTGTAGAAACACTTTGATACAACGCTGAATCCATCTAGACAAGTCTGAACGCCTTCTACTAAACTGATGAGTTGCTGGGACAAGAACCCAGCTAACTCCTAAAATCTGAAACTGAAACATAAAGAAACCATAAACATAAATCACATTCTCGGGAGATGAGGACTCACCACTGGAAGCTGAGAGGGAAGGAAGCGTATCTAACCACGAGGCTGAGTTTGGAGACCTGAATCTACATCATGAAACAATATAGCACAAAAGGCGTGTGTTCAGTACTTGAAATGTATTGAGCATGCGGGATAACATAAATAATTAAATATACAAATATACAATAAGGAAATAACCAAGTACATCAACATAACTGAATAACATGCCATTATCCTCTTATGATTCACATACACATATATATACACATGAAACTTTCCTTTAGATTTCACTTTATGATACATCATCGAACTCATGCATAAGGGTCAAGTTTTGAATGTTTAATAAGAGTTGAATCTGAAACTAGCATCACACACTGTACTGGATCACTGCTGACAGCTGAGTCTAATTCCCATCATATTAAATCTGTTACAGTCTGATATCTGAACCATACGGAACTAGATCATGCTGATAACATAACTAAGGGAGTCATCCTCTACTATAGAGGGCCCTAACTGTATTAAGAAAGTTATTCTCTACTATGGAGGAACCTGACTGAACTAGGGAATCTCTCTTTGCTATGGAGGATCCCTACTAAGCTAGGGAGTCACTCTCTACTATTGAGGATCCCAACTGAACTAGGGAGTCATCTCTGCTATGGAGGATCCCGACTGAGCTAGGGAGTCACTCTCTGCTATTGAGGATCTCGATTGGACTAGGGAGTTACTCTCTGCAATGGAGGATCCCGACTGAGCTAGGGAGTCACTCTTTGCTATTGAGGATCCTGACTGACCAAGGGAAACATTCTTGGTTATGGAGGATCCCTGACTAACTAGGACGTGAGGAGTACTAATCTGACATCATCTATCTGGTCTATGCTACTACAGCTAGTAAAAAACATAAAAATACACTGCTTCCATAATACATCATTCATTTTGGAAGGATTGGGGCTACTTTCTACTAACAACAAGCCCAACATCTGAAAATATTAATCTCGTGCTTTATCATCATAATTCATATCATCATGGCGCCACATCAATATTTCTTCAAACATCTTACATTAGTGAGTATCTATAGATTCACCTCATGCATTATACTTCCACTGATAAGGGGCATATTTATATGCCAAATCGATACTCAAATGTATAGCTTTTGCTTTGTTTGTTCAATAATGTGTGTACATTCTCATGTAAATTGTACGGAAATGTGATTTTATACTAACCAACATGATTAGCGTTGTTTTGTAGGAAAAACATGCTTTTGATGGAGAAAAATGACATGTTGGGAGAAATCGAAGATGAACTC
>JACEIK010018600.1:0-10527 GCA_018107945.1 Datura stramonium | reverse complement strand
GTTAATGCGAATAGCTATTACTATCGGGTTACTTATTTCCTAAGGGGGAAAGAAATAAAATACTAAACAAGAGTAAAAACTACTAAATGCTTAAGTCAAAAGCGGTTTGTATTCAATTAACAAATTGACTAGGATTGTGTTCCCCAAGACTTCATAACCTCAAGGCTTTTACACTAGTAATCTATTTCGGTGTTTAATCATGCAATATCAGTAAGTTAGGTTCACCTAAATGGTTGGTCCTCTATCTAGATGATTATCACCACGCAACTTGGTCCGTATACGGGTGTATGCTTAATTAACCCTTACCATTAAAATCAGATTAGCTATCCCCGGACAAGTTCAAGCTATTAGATGAGGGTTGATAGCCTCAAATCTCCATTGTTAATTCCTTTTCCCATTCAATACCCCTTGATCCAGTAAGTAAGAACAAGACAAGTTTCAATGTTTGCAATCATTAAAAAATAATTAAAACGAAGGAAAAAATAATACATGCATTAAAACTCGTTCAAGACTCACTAAGTGTGTCACCTATGTGTTTTAATTCATCATGGTTCCCACAACTGTAGTTATGGGTTTAGCTACACATGTTTGAATAATCACAATCACAAAATATTGGATAAATCATAATTGCAACTTACAAAATTCGTAGAAGAAAATCAAGTAAATTGAATATAACTCCAAACTTGATGAACAAAACTCCAATGTTGATTAATGCCCAAAATCAAGAACAAAATTGTAAACTTTGTTTCTTGACCCAAGAACGATTGTTAACAACACTAGAATTCGCGTGAAAGTTGGTAAAAATAACTGCGTATGAAAAATAAACCTAATCGTATTTATAGTTCCAAATAAATCTTTTCCTAACTAAATTTGGATTCCAGGTCGGTAGGGTAACAACCTAAATAATGACTCGTTAGGTCTCCCAATGAGTCGCGACCAATGCAAATCTTTCGTTCTCAACAATAGGCCTAGTCGTGGTAACGGGTCACCTAACGACTCGTTGTGGCTGGGCATGAGTCATTAGGACTCTCTTGGTCTTGATTCACCGAACTTCTAGTGCACCTGATGATTCCTACCAAAGTCCCCTCCTGATGAGTCGTCTCAACACCTGACGACCCGTTAAACCTGTCGTTGCCTTCACTGGATTTTTCTCAGAATTTCTCTTCTCAGTCTTCACGACTGACTTAACGACTCGTCACCAGACGTAACGAGTCATGCCTTCGATCCGTTGAGTGCACTGTTTCCTTCTTCATCTATCTTTAATTTCTTCCCACGACTCTAGGAACGAGTCATTCCTTGGGACGACGACTCGTGACGTGCTTGGCAACCTTCAGTTCAGTCCTTTTCTGCCTTACTTAGCCTATTTCCTGTTTTGGACCTATTTTCCTGCAATATTCAACACAAATGCATCATACCTACATAAACATACCCATAATGTGCATAGTTTCTTGGTTTTAAGCGTCAAAAGTGCCGTAAAATCACGGCACATCAGAGAATTTGTGAGCCTTTGTCGGTCTTTTGTTTTTGACTTGTGAGGATTTGTGAGCTTTTGTCGGGCTCATTTTAACAATATTTGATGATTGCCCTTGCTGGGCTGTTTGTTTTGTTAAATTTGTGAATAGTTGTTGAGCCTTTTTCGAGCTCGAAGTGGATGAATAGAAAAATTATCTTTTTTGTTAGTGCTAATGGATGGGTCTTTGTTTTTATTGCTTAAAGTTCATGACCCAACATTGATTTTCACCTTTGTGAATAGTAGATAGTAATTAAACTCCAAGGGTTTTCTTCATACCATGATTCTTTTCCAAAGAGCAATTTCTTTTTCTTTTCTTTTCTTTGTCGAATCAGGTGGAATTTCCCAATGATAGATTGTGAGGCGACTCTCTTAAGGGAAAATGCCGTGTTTTTCTTTGAGTCTTTTTTGAAACTATTTTTGAGAGGCACCACCAAAATTTTTTATGTGGCATGAAAAATGAATTTTAAAGAAAAATAGGCATTTGAAAGGGGAAATGTAGCACTCTCTTGTCATACATTGCTTATTCCCTGTTCTGCTTGTGTATTCACATGCTCTATTGTCTTGAATTAAAATTTGGTGATAATGATGACTTGTGTGAACTCTTTAGGTGTGATGCCTTATGTGGTAAGGCCATTTGAATGAGTCTCCTGCATCTCTGCTTGTCTAGAACTTGCCGTAAGTGTGACTCAAGGTGAAATCCTAGATGTAGCTACACTTAGAACATGATTTTGGGATTTCTATTGATTAGTCACTTCACCCAAAATGACCTCCAAAAACGTCTGCCCTTGCTAGCCTATGTTGAGCCTTTAGACTTTTTATTCTTGAAAACCACATTAAAAGCCCAATGCCCCTTTGTAATCCTCTTCTTTGGCACCCATCCTCCCTAATTGCTAGTGATGAATGAATGAAAATATTGGGGGCTTTAAGCCCAAGACATAAAGAGAGATAAGGAAATCAATGAAAAAGAGGCAAAAAACGTAAGTTTGGGGGTTTACAAGAAAGGGAGAAATTTGATGAGTTTAATTGTGAGGTAGCACCAAATTGTGATCAAAAGGAATGAAATGATGGGTTAATAAACCTTAAATCATCAAAAAGAGAAAAAAGAATAACGAAATGGTGTTACCTCTTACTTAGATGAGGCTTAATGTGAGAGCCAAAGGAGCTACAAGGAGGACTTTTGAGAAATAAAAGATGAAGATGATGAAAAAGGAGGAATAAAGCAAAGTTATCTGAGCTTGATGGGAGGTTAATAGTGTTCACAAAAAGGCATTAGGGAGGTTCTAGTTACTAGAGGTAAATATTTGTCCTACCCTCACCCTTAGCCTTCATCATGACCCGTAAGTCCTAATTGATTTTGAGTGTAATTGCTCTATATTAGTGGCTAGTTACACGATGGGCAAGCCTATGGGTCTAGTTGTGTACATGGAGATTTCTTTTGTGAGAGTGAGTGTGATCGTCTTATTCTATAATCCCTTGTGTGTGTATTGCTTTATGAAAAAGAAAGGGGATTCTCTCTTGTACTGAGTGGCATCACTTCCTTTAAGGACATGCTTGCATTGATGTAAAGATGTGACTGAGGCATGAGAAGTGTGAGCTTCAAGACAAGCTTTGAATGAGAAATGATTATGATTTGAGATGCTATGTGTGTTTGATTGGATAAATCATGCCCTTATTTTGAAAGATGAAAGCAACTGTAAATCATGCCTATTCATTGTGGTTACCTCTTGAAACTTTTTCACATTTTGGGGAAGTCATTTCTCTTTTTTCCTTTAGTTGTTGAGCATTTTTGGGTTGTCTTAGGCTCATTGGTCCTTGATGCATAACTTCATGTTTGACATGCTGTCCATTTGCTCAATTGAAAAAAATTGCATTACTTGAGGCCAAGCAATGTTTCAAGTTTGGGGATTTGATGAGTTGGTAATTTACCAACTCACTAGGCTCTTAAACATAAGTTTTTTCTTCGTTTTATAGCCAATTAGGTGGATTTTATGTCTTTTATCTTTGATCCTTGCAGGTACTTAATTTGAATGGAGAAAAGCATGAAATTGAGCAAAAAGCATGGAAATAGAGTTGATGGAGCGCGGAAACTGGCGAAACGCCATATTGACCGCACTTGCCTACTGTCTAGAAGAAGGTTGGAGACCGGCGGACCGCAGATGAGTACCGGTGAACCACCGATGCCAATGCCGAAGTGCTAAGGAACTTATTGCTAGGAGGTGTGACCAATCGACAGTTTGCGAATCAGCATCGATGAACTACCGGTGTCAGCGTCTAAGAGCCAAATATCTTACTATCCTTCAGATAGAGCTGACCGACATTTTGCGAACCTGCACCAGTGAACCGCCAGTGAATCGCAAGTGAGGACCGTCAGCCAGGGGTAAAAATGTCAAGAACGAAAAAGGAGTATATCTGTATCCTATTTTTTTACCTCTCATAAAAGAACTAAATATTCCATTCTAGAAAATTTTGATTATTCTATTGCTTTTGGCTTGTATATAAAGTAGAGAGAAGTAGAAAGTGAAAGAGTTGTCTTCTTAATTGAGAATGTAGAAAACTCCATTGGAGTTCAGACTTTGCTTGAATTTCTCTTACTCAAGTTTGTGAATGGATAATGAATTTTTGTTTAATGCAATGTCTTACTTTACTTACTTGAGTAGCTAAAATATTTTCTAAGGGTGTGTGAATGATTGGGGTTGATTTGGGTTGGGTATTGTATATTTGATCTTAGATTTACTCAATTATTATGATTTGAGTGTTTCCTCTGAATTTTAAGTTGAAAACTCATAGTTGCAAATGTGGGTTGCATTTTCTTACTCTGATTTTGCTTGAAAAAGAAAATTAGGGTATGTGTGAGGAAACACTAATGGGTATTTGGGCGGTAATTATGTGTGGTTGGGTTAGGCATGGCCAAAACCCATTATTACACATCCATTAAGGATTGAAGCTAGAAATAGTGAATTCATACCCAAGTTGTTGTGGTTGTTGTAAAGAGGGACTTTGGGATTTGAGAAAGCCCGAGGTATAAGACATCTAATTGGTTGAGAAACTTAAGATGTCGCCTAATCCGCAGCTAATCATACTGTTGAGTAAAGATAGGAGCAATTAACAATTCCAACCCATTGAAGCCTTTATCAATATCACACCCCTAGTAGTCTCTCCATTGGTCTTTTCTATACTTTGCCCATGTTTTTAGTGTGTAATTTCATATTTTATTTTGTAAATCGTTATTCCCCCAATTTTGTCTTATTTGTCTTGCAACACTGATGCGAATTAGTTCAAGTTAATAGACGACTATTGTGTGATCAACTGATATTCCTTATGGGATTCGACCCCGACACCCGTCATGTTATTTTTTTTGATACAGCGATCATTTACACTCTTTCAAATAAGGGTGTAGTTTGGACGTTATCACTAGCATGCAGGAATTAAGTCATAAATGTCAGGGAAAAATTGGAGCATAATGGATTATAAAAGAAGCGCGACGGCAGTATAGATAGAGTAGTCTGCAACGCGGGGACTCTACCCCATAGGGAGGTCTGCGACGCACAGCAAGACCCCTGTAGGGAGGTTCGAATGAGGAGAGGGGGCCCAGGCAAAAATATTTTTAAAAAAGCGGGTCGACCTGACCTAAAGGGGGTTTTTATAAAGCAAAACCTAAAACTTCCCCCTCATTCTCCCTAAGTCTCGTTGCATACTCCTCCCTTCTCTCACGATTGTCTCCAAAACTTCATCTCCCTCCCAAAATCTTTCAAAATTTATTCACCCAAACAACTAAAGACTTTATTTTTCTTAAATTTCACCAAAAATGGCTCCAAAATCTAGCAAGGGGAAGGGTGTGGCTTCTTCAAGCCAAGGTACTATGAGAGCAAGGATGAGTCAAGAGGCACCAATGGATGATGCTAGCATGCCACAACAACCACCATGACAATTTGAACTCCGTTAGATCATGGAGTAAGAAGGTAAAAAGTGGTTTAAAGAGCATAAATAGTCTAAATATTCTCATGAATTGTGTATTGATAGAGATAGTCTAACTTCCGAATTCCCCTATACGATTGAAAGGCTACATAGTCTTGGGTTGGATTGTGTTCAATGACCCTGGGGGAGTGTAAATTTAAATTTGGTGACAGAGTTCTTGGCCAATTAGGAGCCGAAAGAGCGGAGTAACCAAGTAAAATAAGAGGGCAAATGTGAATTTCACGCATGCTATTTTGAATAGATTGCTTAGTACTTCGAATATTGACCCAAAACCAATGAACAACCTTTTCTTGATGCCTCTGTATAGAGAAATCTCACATACTCTTAGTGGCCTTATATTGGTGGAAAGATGGACCTGACATCAGCAGTTCGGGTATCACATGACTTTTCCATATGCCCACATGAGCAGGGAGGCAAAAATGTGGTTAAAAATTATTTATGGTTGCTTGGTGCTTGGAAAGTATGTGACACATGTGACTAGGGAGAGAGTTTGTCTGGTGTTTGATTTGATGACTGGAAGACTGATAAATGTTGGAGTGATTATCAGGGATATCTTGAGGTGAGCGAGGGTGAAAAAGGGGTGTAGATTTAGTTTTTGGGGTCTCCTGACCCGATTTTTGAGAGTTCAGTAGGTTGAAGAGGAGGAGGTCGATTATAAGCCAAGGTATGACCCAAAGGGGCTAGAAGTGATAAAGACAAAGGATCCCGAGGGTTTGTACAGTCTTGTGCTGTCTATTAGTGAGAAAAATGGGCGCACTAATAATATTCTGAGTCACTTGTATGGCATGCAGATTCTTAAGTTGGGGATGAGCGGGGTGACTCAGGAGCAGCTGCAGCAGTTGAGCATCGACTATCCATTGAGCAAGCATTCTAGAGCTCTCTATAGAGTTGGACCAGGTTTCGAGGAGCCCTTTGATGATGATGATCCTACTAACGATGTGAAGGCTCGGGTTGACTTTAATTTGGAGTCTGATGCTAATGATGGAGAGGACTTGAAGATTGGGGAGCTGTGTATGCGCCTACAGACGATGAGGACTAGGCCCAGGGAGTTCTTCTTTCACCATTTTTACTTGTGCTTTATTATTTTAGAACCGAGGACAGTGATATTGATTAAGTGTGGGGTGGGAGAAGTTTTTATACCCAGAAGCCCAAAGATCGGATCCGAGAGTTGAAACGGAGAAAAATTGAAATTCTGCACTAGGTCACATAATGGGTCGTTAGGTGACCCATGATGAGAGACCACGAGTCGTGAAGTGACTCGTGGTCAAGCAAGGAATTGGCATGGCCTAGGGAAGACCCCAGGTGTGACCACGAGTCGTGGTCAGACCACACAACTCGTGAGGTCACCCGTGGCCTGGACTAGGTACTTGGCTAGTACTATTGGGCAGTGGAGATCACGGGTGGTGACCACGAGTCGTGGTCAGCCACCACGATTCGTGGGGTCCCCTGATGATTTTTGGGCAGTGTACATCACGACTCAAGGCCACGAGTCGTGGCCAGTGGGGACGAATCGTTGGGTCCCTCATTGGGAACCCCTGTCAGTTAATTTTTTGTGAATTAGTAAGGGCCTTTTCGTAATTCCTAAGTTCCTAAAGCCTAAACTACATCGTTTTAGCCTATGAAAGGTGGGTTTTAGAGGGGAAAAGCTATCCTAAGTCTTCATTCATGCTTGCAAGAGAATAGAGAGGTGAGCAAAGGGTGATTCAAGGTTTTCTTCTTCAATTCCTTTCAATTCCTTTTTGGGCATTTAAGGGAGAGTAAGATTCATCTATCTTCAGGTATGTAAGGTTACAAATGGGTGCCTCCGTTCAAACCCATGCCCAAACTCTACGAATTTATGAAAGTCTATCAAAAATCTATTTGGGGTTTTGAAATCAAATTTTATGAAAACCTAATGATTTACTAGTGAGATTCTATGTTTTATGAATCTCTTTATATTCTATGGATTTTGATTAGGTCTTACAACGTATTTTTACTTATAAAATTATCGATTTCAATTTCTATTATTTTTAGCTTATCTAAGCATGATCTATGATAAGTCGATTTATGATCTTTGCTTCAATTGATAATATTTACGAGCCCAACATGATTTATGATTCGAAATATGAATTTATTGACTTATCCATTATGATTTTATGATTTTCAAGTTATATGTATGATCTATGAGTATGCATGAAACTTATGATTCATGAATTATGTTTTTGGCCGACTCACGGGCCTTATGGCATGGCTAGTTCACATATATACAAGTAGGTTTGATGATTTTCATGACTTGACTATCCTATGAACTCATGCATGTTATACTATGAGCACTATATATGTTTTGAGAGTACTATCGAACACCGAGTAGGTTCGGGGCCCAAGTTCTGCCCCGGATCTCATAAACTATGTGCCACCGTAGGTATGTTGGGACCTCCTTATGACTGTCCCCAGCCTAATGGCCCCTTTTCATGGTGATATCACACTTTTATGGTTCTACACTTGGCAAGGTATGAACGGCCTCCCGACGGATTTACAAGTCGGACTTCATGTGTGCTCATATGGGGTATATCGGTTAAGAGAATCTCCCACTGTTCCTCATGATTTATGCATGTCTATGATTATATATATTGGCTCAAGTTATGTTTAATACGACTTTCCTCTTATAATTATGATTTCGATTGTATTACGAATGTTTTGAAATCCTTGAGCCCTATGATATGTTATGTTATGATATTTATGATATGAGCATGATGTCCTACTCTTATGTTGTTTTATGAGCTTTCACCCATTTTAATGTCCGTTTTACTTACCTTGCATACTCGGTACATTTCACGTACTGACCTCATACTTTCTATGATGTATTGTCTTATGATACAGGTCCAAGCTCTCAGGCTCATCCTCATATCTAGATCATATTAGAGTGCACTTTCAGCTTATTGGTGAGTCCTCATGTTCTGAGGGCCGTTTGACAGACATTCGTGCTATTTTTATGTTTCAGTACTTGTCCGGGTTAGTTGTGGTGTTGTCCCATCAACCCATCATATGTAGTAGAGGCTTTCAGATAGTATGTAGTACTCAGCTTGCGTGTATGTCCAGAGATTCCCTTACGTTATGATATGTCATGATTATGCTTACATTTCCGCTATGCCTCGTGATTAGTCTTTCGTTTATTATGAATAAAGTTAGATGTATGCTTATGCCATGGGTCGACTTGGGGCCTCTCGGGGTTCCTTGTTTCGTGTTACGATCGGGCTTCAGAGTCGAAAGGCTAGGGTAGCGTGTAAGTGGAGCATTTTTTCCCAGTTTGTGCGGGGTGCAGCAAGAATGATCTCGGGAGGTTCCTACTCGGCTCGGATACTAGTTTCAAGTGTGGCAAACCCGGACACAGTCTCAGAAATTTCCTTTCAGCCAGATCGAGGGTCGGTGGAGCCCGTGCGCCAGCAACCAGTTCTGCCGCTCTAGTGGTACGTCCCGTGCAGCATGGTGCCTTGACCAGTTCATCCGGCAGTCAGCGTCAAAGTAGGTTTTATGCCTTGGCCTCCCGTCAGGAGCAGGAGGTCTCCTCGGATGTGGTCACCGGTATGTTGCGTGTTTTTCATATTGATGTTTATGCTTTGCTAGATCCGGGAGCTACCTTTACTTTTGTGACTCCTTACATTGCTAGTATCTTTGGAGTTAGTCCCAAGACTCTGTCAGAACCATTTTCGGTTTCTACTCCTGTCGGTGTTTCGGTTGTAGCTAGGCGGGTGTATAGAGGATGCCTGGTCAGTATATTTCATAAAGTCACCTCCGCAGATCTTGTAGATTTAGCCATGACTGACTTTGATATTATTCTTGGCATGGATTGGTTGTATGTGTGTTATGCTTCCGTAAATTGTAGAACCCGTGCGAAGGAATTTCATTTTCCGGGCGAATTAATTTTGGAGTGGAAGGGTAGTTCGGTTGTACCAGAAGGTCGATTTATTTCGTATCTTAAGGCCCGTAAGATGATTTCTAAGGGTTGTATGTACCATATGGTCAAGGTTAAGGATGTTGAGTCTAAAACCCCGATTATCCAGTCAGTTCCGGTGGTGCGTAAGTATCCAGTCGTCTTTCCCGATGATTTTCCAGGTGTTCCTCCCGAGCGGGAAATTGATTTTGGTATTGGCCTTCTACCCGGTACACAATCTATATCTATTCCTCCTTACAGGATGGCTCCAACCGAGCTAAAAGAGTTGAAGGTTCAGTTAAAGGAGCTATTAGATAAGGGCTTCATCAGACCGAGCAAGTCTCTGTGGGGTGCACCAATGTTATTTGTCCGAAAGAAGGATGGTTCTCTTTGGATGTGCATCGACTATCGGCAACTGAACAAGGTCACCGTTAAGAACTGGTATCCTTTACCCAGGATTGATGATCTGTTTGATCAGCTTCAGGGTGCCAAGTGTTTTTGAAAGATAGATCTCAGGTCCAGGTATCATCAGCTCAGGGTTCGGGAGGGTGATATCCCGAAGAAAACCTTCAGGATACTGTATGGACATTATGAGTTTGTAGTTATGTCTTTTGGACTAACGAATGCTCCTTCAGTTTTCATGGACTTGATGAATAGGGTGTTCAAGCAATATCTGGACATGTCCTTGATTGTGTTCATTAATGACATCCTTAAATACTCTTAGAGCGAGGAAGAGCATGCCGCTCACTTGAGAATAGTGCTTCAGACTCTCAAGGATCGCCAATTTTATGCCAAGTTCAGCAAGTGTGAGTTTTGGTTGGACTCCGTGACATTTTTGGGCCATGTGGTATCGAGTGAGGGCATAACGGTAGATTCTCAAAAAATCGAAGCGGTGAAGAATTGTCCTAGACCTGTGAATCCTTTGGATATTCATAGTTTCTTGGGTCTAGCAGGCTACTATCGGAGGTTTGTTGAGGGTTTGTCATCTATTGCAGCACCATTGACCAAGTTGACTCAGAAAAAGGTGAAGTTCCAATGGTCAGAGGCTTGTGAGAAGATCTTCCAAGAGTTGAAGGCTCAACTTACTACCTCACTGGTGTTGACCCTACCCGAGGGTATAGATGGTCTT
>JACEIK010018595.1:0-10536 GCA_018107945.1 Datura stramonium | reverse complement strand
AATCTGAGTTAGAGCCAGCCAGGCACCAGATGTTCTTAGGCACAGTAGTCTAGCAGTTCAGGTCCTAGTAGGGCACCAGGTGCCAGTCATACCCCCCAAGACGGGGCGTGATAGTTTATAAATTACCCATGCATGAATTCATGATTTTTCTTATGAATTCTATTTCAAATATGCATGGTTTTAAGGTTTGGGAAAATCCATACAAGTCAAGTATATTTCATGATTTAGCCAAGGGTAACAAGACTAGTTATGATATATATTTTTGAGTCAAGACTCCCCAATATTAAGATTCAACCTATGTTTTGAGAATATAATTATATGAGAATTATACATGTTTTGGTAGTAGTGTCTAACACCTAGTAGGCTAAGGGTTCCAAGGTTCTCTGGTCTCATAAACTACGCGTCAATGTAGGGGTATATTTCGGGAACTCTCAAGAGAGTGTTTCCCCCACCCAAAGGCACACCATAATATCACACCTTACTTATCCTTTGTTGTGGAAAGGCTTATGATGACTCTCTTCCATGTTGGAAAGATGTTGGATCATCATGCACTTAGATATGGTGGTTGTCGGTTCTGGCGAGTTTCCATTTTTCCACATGATTTCTGTTATTCATGTTCATGACTTATGATATTATGTTTTTCAACAGTTTTGACCCAAATGATCAGTATACGAGTTTTTAATTATGATTTCAGCTATGACAAGTCATATGATTTCTATTTTAGCTTTGGGTCATTCTATTCAAATATGATATTCAGCTTATGATTATACATGAATTAGATTCAGATTTCAACACGCAGTCCTTACTCTCATGATCTTATGATTTATGTTTATATGAATGATTTCAGTTAACAGTTACTCAACATGTTTTATTTACCTAGCATACTCAGTATATTTCAAGTACTGACCGCATACTTTATGTTGTATCATTTCATGATATAGGTTCAGACGATCAGACTCAGTTCCGCTGTTAGCCTAATCTCTCATAACTTAGTCTAGTTCAGATCCCATTGTGGTGAGTCCTCATTTTTCGGGGACCTTCAGCTTAGTACTTGATTACGTTAATTCGGTTTTTAGACTTTAGCGAGCAAGTTGGGGATGTTGTTCAATCAGTTCATCAAACATTACGTCAATTATCAGCTCGTCAAATGAAGATTCAGTTTATGCTTGCTATTCTATTCAGACTTCTACTTATTCATGTTATAGTTATCAGATTTCGCTTGATGTATGTTCTTTAGTTGTTATGTCCATACCACGGGTTGACTTGGAGCCATTCGTGGTTCTAGATCCCATGTCTTGATCTGATCGTGACAAACTTGGTATTAGAAAAAAAGTTTAGAGTGTCCTAGGGTGTCTGAAAGTCGCGTTGAGTAGAGTCTTTTCCATGGCGCTCCGCACTTATGGGGGAGAGACTACAAGACGTTTTAGGAAATTTTCCTTCTTTCATGATCTATGTCATGCGATGAAGTATCTCTCCATTCTTCTAACCCGTGCTAGATGTGATTGCAGAAATATACCTCCACATCGAGTGAATAGAAGAAGGAATGACAATGGGAATGGCCACGACAATGACAACGGAGACGGGAATTAGTAAACCCCATCAGCACCAGCAGATCCTATGCTCGAGAAGGTCACTCATGCTGAGTTTAGAGCGACATTTTAGATATTGGAACAGGAGATGACCGATCAAATTAGTCAGCAGGCGGTGACTCATGTTCCTCAAAATAGGAACGCAACAACAGTAAGAGTTCGAAACTTTCTCTGAATGAATCTGTCGGAGTTTCTAGAGTTGAAGGTGGATGAGGACCCTCATGAGTTCATTGAGGAGGTACAGAAGATCACCCAAATTATGGGGGTGACTGGAGAAGAGAGTGTGGATTTAGTCTCCTATCAGCTAAAGGGGGTTGCTCACATATGGTATCATCAGTGGAAAGATGGAAGGGCAGTAGGAGAAGTTCCCGTGAATTAGGACTGTCCATGAATATGCCTTGGAGTTTACCTGACTATCCAAATATGCACCGGAGATGGTTGTTGATCAGAGGGCTCGTATAAGCAGGTTTGTGAATGGAATATTAGACTCGCTGGTTAAGGAGCGCAGGACTTCTATGCTGAAGAGTGATCTAGACTTCTCACGATTGGTCATATACGCCCAACAGATAGAGGCGGATCAGATGAGAGAGAAGGAGAGAGAGGCTAAGAGGGTCAGGACAGAGAGTTACGGACAGTTTCGGCAGAGGTCTGGTGAAGGACACAGTCAGCAATCCCACTATAGGTCATCATTCCCAGCACCATTATTAAGCCAGTGTTCTGTCTAGACCAAGGCGTGATAATAGGGGTGGGCCATCAAGCTCCATAGGTCAGGGGAGCAGGTCAGGGAAACCCAACCTTCCAGTTTGCGTCAAGTGTGGAAGGAAGCACCCTAGAGAGTTCCTAGCGGGTTCACGTGCATGTTTTGGGTGTGGGAAACCCGTACATCTGCTCAAAGACTGCTCTTTAGCTAGACAGGGCCATAGTAGAGGTTGTGACCTAGACACCAGTTCAGTATCTCATCCAACACACTCAGCTTAGCAGGGTGCATCCACTAGTGCTGGTGGTGGTTAGCATTAGAACAGATCTTATGCCCTCTCATCTTGTTAAGAGCAGGAGGTCTCTCCAGATGTGGTCACTGGTATGTTATGAGTATTTCATCTTGATGTATATGCATTGTTAGATCCAGGGGCTACTTTATCTTTTGTGACTCCTTATGTTGCTATTAGTTTTGGAGTCAGTCCCGAAATCCTATCAGAACCCTTTACAGTCTCTACTCTGGTCAATGACTCAGTTATAGCTCAACGGGTATACAAAAATTGCCCTATTACAGTTCTTAAGAAAGTTACCCCAACCGATCTAGTAGAGTTAGACATGACCGATTTTGATGTTATCTTCGGTATGGATTTTTCGCATGCATGTTATTCCTTAGTGAATTGTAGAACCCGTATAGTAGAGTTTCAATTTTTGGGTGAGCCAGTTCTAGAATGGAAAGGTAGTTCAGTTGTGCCTATAGATCGCTTTGTTTCCTATCTTAAGGCCAGGAAGATGATTTCTAAAGGCTGTGTATACCATTTAGTTCGGGATAAGGATGCAACGTCTGAGACCCCAACTCTTCAGTTAGTTCCTATGGTGTGTGAGTATCCCGAAATATTTTTCGATGATCTACCAAGAGTCCCTCTCGAGCGAGAGATTGACTCTGGTATCAACCTTCTTCCTGATACACAGCCTATATCTATTCCTCCTTACAGAATGGCTCCAGCTAAGCTGAAGGAGTTAAGAGAGCAGTTCAAAGATCTTCTAGATAAGGGATTCATCAGGCCTAGTAAGTCCTCATGGGGTGCACTAGTTCTCTTTGTTTGAAAGAAGTATGGTTTCCTTAGAATGTGCATTAGCTATCGACAGTTAAACAAGGTCACAATCAAGAACAATTATCTTCTCCCCCAGATTTGATGACTTGTTTGATCAACTTCAGGGTGCTAAGTTCTTCTGAAAGATACACGTCAGATCCGGATATCATCAACTCAGAGTTAGAGAGAGTGACATTCCAAAGACTACTTTCAAGACTCGGTATGGTCACTATGAGTTTTTAGTTATGTCTTTTGGACTAACAAATGCTCCTGCAACTTTTATAGATTTGATGAACAGGGTGTTCAAACTGTATTTGGATATGTTCGTGATTTTCTTTATATATGATATTCTCATATACTCATGGAGCGAGAAGGAGCATGCCACTCATTTGAGGATTATGCTACAAACTCTTAAGGATTGTCAGTTGTTTGCTAAATTCAGCAAGTGTGAGTTTTAACTGAACCAAGTAGAATTTTCGGGTCATGTGGTGTCAAGAAAGTGTGCAGGTGGACTCTCAAAAGATAGAGGCGGTGAAAAATTGGCCTAGACTAGTTAATCCTTCGGACATCAGGAGCTTCTTGGGTTTAGCTGGCTACTACAGGAGGTTTGTTGAAGGATTTTCATCCATTGCAGCACCGTTGACTAAGTTGACCTAGAAGAAAGTCAAATTTCAGTGGTCGGATGCCTGTGAGAAGAGCTTTTAGAGTGAAAGACTCAACTCACTTTAGCCCCAGTATTGACTCTACCAGAGGGAACGGATGAATTTGTTGTGTATTGTGATGCCTCTAGGATTGGTCTTTGTTGTGTGTTGATGCAGTATGGTAAGGTCATTGCGTATGCCTCTAGACAGCTTAAAACTCATGAGAAGAATTACTATACGCATGACCTAGAGTTAGTAGTGGTGGTATTTGCATTGAAGATTTGGAGACACTACTTGTATGTGGTGCATGTGGGTGTGTTCATGGATCATAAAAGCCTTCAGTATGTGCTCACTCAAAAGGACCTGAATTTGCAACAAAGAAGGTGGCTAGAGCTTCTTAAGGACTATGATATGAGCATTCTTTACCATCCGGGGAAGGCCAATGTAGTGGCATATTCCCTTAGCAGACTGTCCATGGAGAGTGTGTCACATGTGGAGGATGGGAGGAAAGAGTTAGCAAGGGATGTCCATAGGCTTTCTCGTTTAGGGGTTCACTTTGTTGACTAGGAAAATGGTGGTTTCGCTATTTAGAATGGTTCAGAATCTTTATTGGTGACCGAGGTCAAGGCTAGGCAATACGAGGATCCTATATTGGTAAAACTGAAGGAATTGGTTCAAAATCAGCAGGTGGAGGTCTTCTCCCAAGGGGGAAATGGTGTACATTGTTATCAGGATCGTTTATGTATTTTGGGTGTTGATGGCTTGAGAGAGCGGATGTTGGGTGAAGCTTATGACTCTCAATATTCCATCCACCCAGGTGCCACCAAGATGTATCGTGACCTATGAGAATTCTATTGGTGGAATGGCATGAAGAAGGACATAGCAGAGTTTGTGGCTAAGTGTCCAAACTGTCAACAAGTGAAAGTTGAGCATCAAAGACCTGGAGGTGTACTACAGGACATTAATATCCCTACCTAGAAGTGGGAAGATATCAATATGGACTTCATCATAGGGTTTCCTCATACATGTTGATAGTATGACTCTATTTGGGTGGTTATAGACAAGTTGACCAAAGCATCATATTTTCTACCGGTCAAAACTACTGATTCAGTTGAGGACTATGCTAGATTGTACATTCGGGAGTTTATTCGGTTGTACGGAGTTCCCTTGTCTATCATCTCAAATAGAGTTACTCATTTTACCTCATAGTTTTGGAGATGATTTCAGAAGGACCTTGGTACTCAGGTCAAGCTTAACATGACTTTTCACCCGCAGACAAATAGTTAGGCCGAGCAGACTGTTCAGACTTTTGAGGATATGTTGAGAGCATGTATAATTGACTTCAAGGGTAGTTGGGATGATTATTTACCTCTCATAGAGTTTTATTACAATAAAAGTTTCATGTCCAATTC
This sequence comes from Datura stramonium, assembly GCA_018107945.1. Lineage (NCBI taxonomy): Eukaryota > Viridiplantae > Streptophyta > Magnoliopsida > Solanales > Solanaceae > Datura > Datura stramonium. The sequence continues at coordinate 5,107 of JACEIK010018595.1, read as the reverse complement.
ATATATCTCCTTTTCCTTCATATTTAGCGTGAATGTATGAATCAAGAATTCAGTTCAGTCATGTATTTGAACCCAGAGTTACTCACTCCGTCATTTTCCAATTTCAATTGTTTAGTTTTGGAATTGTGATGTGCTATGAGTTTACAGTACTTTCAACGCTCAAAATTAAGAAAATAGCATGGACTTAGGTGTGTTTATATGGATATAAGGTACTTTTTCGTTGATTACAGGATAAATAGGTGTTGGAGCAAGAATGTGCAAAAGATAGCCTGAAAGTGCAGAAAATGGGCTAAAGTCACAAGTCTCAGTACGGGTCGTAGGTTGATGCTATGAGCCGTACTGAAGATCGTGAAAAGTGTCATATGGCTGAGTTATGAAGAGTGTATCCTACGATTCGCAGTACAAGTCGTACAGTGCTTGTACGAGCCATTGCACAAGAGGCTGACTCCTGACACAAATAGAAAGTATGAGTCGTGGTGGAAAGGTACGATTCGTACCATCACACTCATGACAAACTTTAGAAAAATTGAGAATTCTCAGAGTCAAGCCACGTAGAACAGTACGACTTGTACCAAGGCCCAACACTTAGCCAAATTTCAGCAAGCCAAGGACATATGGATAGTATGCATGACCTGTACAATCCTGCGACTGATCGTAGGATCTGTAATGGCTCAGGTGACACCAGTTATGAAAATTTACCCTGTTAGCTTGGGAAAAAGATTCTTATGTTTGTATAAATACTTTTTATATTTTATTATCAGTAGAAGATGTTAGAGGATATGAGAGAACTTTAGAGAATATTGAGAAAACATAGAATTGAGTTGATTGGTTTGTGATCAACCTTTTCTTGATTTCTTCTTGACCTTTGTGAATTGTTCTTGAGTTATTCCGGATATAATCAAACAATTTTTTCTCTGATCTATAATTGTATGTATTGATTTATGTGTTTAATTATGAATGCACATCACAACCTTGCAACTGTGAGAGGCTAAAACCTCCATAGCTAGGTTGTGGGAACCATGATGGATTAATGAGTTAGAGTTGCACAAAAGTGATTCAAAACCAATGCAAAATGCTTGTATTATATTCTCTTTATGCTTAAACATTTCTTAATGGTGTACAACGTTAGGACTTGCCCGAATTCTTTACTTGCTTGAGCCTAGAGAGGTAGAGATTAAGAAAAGAGAATTACAATAAAGCCTTGATCTTGATGATCATTGTATTAACTTGAGTTGTGGTTGCAGGATAGTTAAATTTGAAACAAATTAATAATGGTTAATTTAAAACCAATCATGACACTTGACCCGGTGATTGAGTATATCATCCAATAGGGATGAACCAGTCATTTGGATGAACCCTAATTATCAATTCTACAAGTAAATATTGGCATTGATCACGTGTGTACACCCAAAGCAGTTATGAATTCATAGGGAACACAAACCCTAGTTAGTCTTAACTCTTGATTTTACATTACAATTTCAATCATTGTTTTTAATTATTATTTTTCTTAAACCCCCTAATTAGAGAAACTAACCAATAAGTTCACTTACGGACATTAGTCTAGATCTTCCATATTCCCTATGGGTTCGACCCCAACCTCTTTGTTGGATTCTTTATTAACAACGTCTGCTTCATACTTCAGTAGGAGGTGTGGTTTGAGCTTTATCAAATTGCAGTTCTTTCCCCAGCTTTTTAGTATGCTTAACCTACATTCAAGGACGAATGTTCCCAAAGGGGAGATATTGTAATACCCCAAAAGTCCTTAAGACTAGACTCGGGATTGAAAATGTGATCAACAAAAAAAGTTTGAAAAATGACACAGAATGACTCATTGTACGAGTTGTGGGAGGAGTAACGAGTTATCGTGGTCATAATCTGCAGAAGGAGGCCCTGTAGTAACGAGTCAAGGAACTACCCATTGGGTGATGTAACAAGTTATGGTTTGAAGTCGTTGTTTTCTCTGAGGTACCAGGGTTGGATGGTACAAGTCGTGGTTAGTACCCGTGAGAAGGTGTAGCAAAAGTTGTTGCAGTAACAACAGACTGTCCAATAATCCGTCGGAACGTGTAACAACTCATATTATGGACCCATTTGGGGGAATTCTAGAAGCTAAGTATATGTAGACAGTGGTGACGATGGGTGGAAGTAACGAGTCATTGTGACAGGTAACAACTCGTCCTATCTAGTCATGGTTTGAAGATCAGAGATTGGGGGAAAAAGTGGAGGGTTGCAACAGGTGATACAATGAGCCGTAGAATCGAAGAACGACTCGATGTTGGAGTCGTGGCATCTGGCAGTGTAAATTTTTCTGCAAAATCACTAAGGATATTTTTGTAATTCCTAAGTTCCTAAGTCCTAAACTATGCAGTTTTAAGCCTAGAAAGAATGGTATTAAGGGAGTTTAACCTATTCTAATTCGTTCAACTCCCATGTATGCAAGTTTAGAAGCTCCCCTTTGAAGATCAAGCTTGAAATTCCTCAATTCTTCCCCAAATCTCTTGGGCTTCAAAAGTCAAGTTTAGATTCAGCTTACCTAGGTATGTGGGGCTATGAACGATAATTTTCTTTCACTATCATGTCCAAATTTCTCCTCAAGTTCATGAATTCAATTCTTAATTTAAGTCTACGATCTTATGGGTTTTAACCCAATTTTATGAAATTCTCTATGATTTTCTTATGAGTTAATTCCTTTCATGTTTCAAAGCATGTTTTAAGATTCATGGGCAGATTTTATACCTATTTTGATTATAAATTCATGATTTCAAGTTTAAAAAAATAATGCCCTATTATGCAGGTTTTATGAAAAGTCAAGTTTATGATTCATGATTTCAAGTATGATGAAATATCTAGCATAATTGAAGGTTTATAAATTACCTATGTATGAATCTATAATTTTTTTATGAAGTTTATTTCAAGTATGCATGATTTTAAGGTTTGGGCAAACCCACACAAGTCAAGTATTTTTCATAATTTAGCCAAGGCTAACAATATCAGTTATGATATATATATTTTGGAGTCAAGACTCCCCAATATTCTGATTCAAACTATGTTTTTGAGAATATAATTATATGATCACTTACATGTTTTGGGAGTAGTGTCTAGCACCGAGTAGACTAGGGGTTTCAAGATTCCATGGTCTCATAAACTATGTGCTAACATAGGGATATATTCTGGGACCTCTCAAGAGAGTGTTTCACCCACCCAAGGCACACCATGATATCACACCTTACTTATCCTTTGCCCTGGAAAGGCTTAGGATGACTCTCCTCTACGTGGGAAAGACGTGGGATCATCATGCGCTCATACATGGTAGTTATCGGTTATGACGATTCTCTCATTATTCCTCATGATTTCAGTTATTCATGTTCATGACTTATGATAGTATGTTTTTCAGCAGGTTTGACCCAAATGATCAGTTTACGAGTTTTTATTTATGATTTCAGCTATGAAAAGTCATATGATTTCTATTTTAGCTTTAAGTCATTCTATTTAGATATGATATTCAGCTTATGATTGATTATACATGTATTAGATTTAGATTTCAGCATGCAGTCCTTACTCTCATGATCTTATAATTTATGTTTATATGCATGATTTTAGTTAACAGTTACTCAACATGTTTTATTTACTTTTCATACTCAGTATATTTCAAGTACTGACCGCATACTCTATACTATATCATTTCATGATACAGGTTCAGACGATCAAACTCAGTTTCGCTATTAGCTCAGTCTCCCACAGCTTAGTCCAGTTCAGATCCCGCTGTGTTGAATCCTCATTTTTCGGGGACCTTCAGCTTAGTACTTGATTACGTCATTTTAGTTTTCAGAATTTTAGCGAGCTAGTTGGAGATATTGTCCCATCAGCTCATCAGATAGTAGTAGAGGTTTATCAGATATTATGTAGATTATCAGCTTGTCGAATGCCAACGAGGTTTATGCTTTCTATGTTATTTAGACTTTTTCTTATTCATGTTATAGTTATCAGATTCTACTTGATGTATATTCTTTAGTTGTTATGTTCATGTCATGGGTCGACTTGAAGCCATTCGTGGTTCTAGGTCCCGTGTCTCGATCCGGAGTTCTAGCTCAGGTCATGAAATAATCAGGGCCTTTGTAAATTTCCTGATTTGGATGAAGTTAAAATTTTGGTTTTTGATTTAGAGGGGTCTAGTGCTAGTGGTTCAGATGGTTTAACAAGATGTTTCTTTCAATCTTGTTGGGAGATTGTAGTCAGATATGTGCTTAAAGTGATGGTGGCCTTCTTTGCAGGTGATACCCTCCCCAAATCTTTCACTCATACTAATCTAGTCCTATGCCTGAGAAAGACATCTGTCAATCTTTCTCAGACTATAGGCCAATTAATTTGAGTAATTTCATCAACAAGATAATTTCTATGGTGGTCCATGGTAGACTTAATGAGATGCTTCTTCAAATTATTTCTTCCAACCAATATGGATTTGTAAAGGGAAGATGTAATATTGAGAATGTACTGCTCACTCAAGAAATAGTTGCAAATATTAGAAAAAGAGGCAAACCAACTTTGGAGGGGTTTCCATCAAATACTTAGGTTGCCCTACTTTTCACACCAGGAAGAATTTCTACTATAATAAATAAATCAAGAAAGTAAAACAGAAATTGTAGAAGTGGAGGGGTTGAATGCTTTCATTTGGAGGGAAAGCAGTGTTAATTAATAATGTACTACGGAATATGCCTGTTTATCTATCATCAGCACTTGTTCCTACAAAATACACTATCAATAAACTTCATAAAATCTTTGCAAGATTTTATTGGAGTACTAAAGAGGAAGGCAAGAGTATACATTGGGTAGCATGGCAGAATATATGTGTACCAAAGGCAGAAGAGGGAGTGGACATCTATATTCTTTTATATTCTTCTTAAATGTAAAAATCATCTGAAATTATGAATTTAATTGGAATGTAAATTGAAGGGTTGCCTTGAATTGTGGATTATATGTTGGGAATATAAGAGTGTAGCATGCTCTTCATAAATTGGCTTGAGTATTGAATGGGATCTGTTTATTGCTCATTTGATTATCGTCGGCATAACTATTTTTCTCATAAATTAGAATTTTTGATTTTTGCGAT
>JACEIK010018593.1:0-10540 GCA_018107945.1 Datura stramonium | reverse complement strand
GGATGGCTATAATTACCAGTTGACCCATTGTGACCTTGTTAGGGGTATATAGGTTGAAGTGTACTCACCAGGGCTTATGGGAGCCCCAGGTGGGTTGTTCTGTGCTGGTTGTACCTTCCAACTTATGGGGGACAAATAAGGTTCTTGTTTGCTTTAGTTATTGATAGACTAGATAATAGAGAATCCAGCTACTCAAGTATGACTCCTATCCTTTTTCTTTTAGTTATTTTCAGTTCTATCTTTTATCTTCAATCATTAACAATTATTTCCTTACATACTCAGTACATGTTGTACTGACGTGCTTTTTGGTCGCTGCATTACTTGCCTACAGGTACGGATAGACGAGGAGCAAATCCCTGTTAGCTTCCAGCCAGGATTAGCAAAAGAGTCGGCTCCTTTCCTCCGGAGTTTTTAAATAAAAGGTTTACTCTTTTTGGATTGTATAGTTCATGGGTAGGTCGGGGTCCTGTCTCCACCATTATATTACTCCTAGAGGCTTGCATATTATTTCTATTTTCCTATGGTTAGCTGTCATTGGTTGTGTGGGGCCCATATGTATTTTATGTTTTATGTTGGCCATGTGGGGCCCTGTTTAGCTGATAGTTAGCGGCCTTGTCGACTATAGCTTAATTTAGCATCGGATTTAAGTTTTAGTTATGACTAGACATTATGGTAGCCTTGTAAGCCCGCATAGGACTCCCTGTTGCTATGTGTTTCTGGTTAGCTGTTTTCCTGTGACAGGCGGCTATAAGGCCTTGTCGGCCAGGGGCTGTGTTTACAGTCGAGATATAGCCCGTTCTTTTCTTGATTTCAGAGTTAGCATTAGCCCAGCACCAAGAATGCTTAGGCTTAGTCAGCTCAGTGAGACCCCAGTAGGGCACCAGGTGGCAGTCATGCCTCCCAAGGTGAGGTGTGACAAATTTAGTAATATAAAGGAAATGGAACAACATCAGAAGGTAGGTTTATTTTCTATCTTCAAGTAAGGATAATGATTATTAGGGGCTATATTTATCATATTTTCAAAGTTTGAGAGGTAAATACAAAACTACTAACTCTATTCTATTTCGATAGTTAGTGTGTTTCCAGATATGCTTCTAAACGAGCTTCCTATTACTCCTCCTCCAGAGTGGGAAATTAATTTTCTATTGATATATCTCTAAGTACGCAACCAATATAGATTCCTCCTTACAGAACGACTCCTACTGAGCTAAATGAGCTAAAGATAAGTTAAAAGATTTTCTTGATAAGGGCTTCATCAGGCCTAATGCTTCATTGTGGGGTGTGTCGGTATTGTTTGTGAGGAAGAAATATGGATCACTGCGGATGTGCATAGATTATCGATAGTTGAACAAGATTAATATAAAGAACAGGTATCTCTTCCAAGGATAGATGACTTGTTGATTAGCTGTAGGGTGCTAGATATTTCTCAAAGATAGACTTGCGGTCAAGGTACCATCAGGTACAAGTCCGAGAGAAAGATATTTTGAAGATAGATTTCAAGACTAGATATGGTCACTTTGAGTTCCTTTTGATGTATTTTGGGCTAACCAAAACCTCAACAGTGTTCATGGACCTGATGAATAGCAATATTTAGGCCATTCTTAGATCTGTTCCTGATAGTATTCATTAATGAGATTCTAGTGTATTCTTGTTCAGAGGCTAAGCATAGAGATCATTTGTGATTAGTACTCCAATATCATGAGTTGTACGTGATGTTTTCTAAGTGTGAGTTTTGGTTTAACTCTATGGATTTATTGGGTCATATTGTGCCAAATGTAGGTATTTAGGTTGATATGCATAAAATTGAGGTCTTGAGGACTTATCCTAGACCCACGACTTCAATAGAGGTTCATAGTTTTCTAGGGTTATCCAGGTATTATAGAAGGTTTGTGGAGGGATTTTCTTTACCTTTAGCACCATTGAAGAAGCTGATTCAAAAAGAAGCTAAGTTCTAATGGATTGAGGCTTGTGAGCAGAGCTTCCTAAAATTAAAGGAAAGATTCACATCAACACTAATTCTAGTCTTGATAGAGGGCTATGAAGTGTATTATGACACTTTGGGCACTGGGTTGGGATGTATCCTGATGTAGTATAATAAGATGATTTCATATGCTTCGAGGAAGTTAAGAAAGCACAAGAGGAATTATCCAACCCATGATCTAGAGTTTGTTGTGGTTGTGCATGCATTAAAAATTCGGAAGCAATACTTATATGGCATGCATTAAAAATTCGGAAGCAATACTTATATGGCATGCATGTTGACATCTTTACAAATCATAAGAGTCTCTAATACATCTTCAGGCAGAAGGAGCTGAACTTGTGACAATGACAACGACTTGAATTGCTAAAAGATTATGATATGGACATCCTGTATCATCTAGGCAAAGAAAATATGGCAGTAGATGCCCTTAGCCACAGGTCTATGGGCAATATGTCAAACATAAGACCTGATAAAAAAGAGCTGGCTCGAGAGCTATATCAGTTGGCTAGCTTGGGGGTCTAATTGTAAGACTCAGGTGATAGTGTTCAAAATACAACAGTGTTATCTCTAGTTGTGGAGGTGAAAGAGAGGAAATATGAAGATCCCAATTTAGTACAGCTTAGAGGCGAGGCTTAGCAGAAGGAATCGTTGAACTTTGAGGTGATAGGAAACAGAGTCCTAAGGTACATGGATCGACTTTGTGTACCAGATATTGAAGGAAATTGACAATAGATTATTGCAGGGGCACATCATTTTCACTATTCTATTCACCTAAGTTCTACAAAGATGTACCATGATACTGTTCGCGCTCTACAAGTAGTAAAGTGACTCTTTAAGAGTCGGATGTCCAACCCAGAGGACTGGAGTTTGAGTGAATTACAAATTCAAGTATCAATTCAAAATTCAAAAGTGTTAATGTTTCAAGATTTAAGATTTGTTTCGAAATCTAAGTGTGGTCACAAGATAATTCGAAAAACAATAATGAGAATCATCTAGAGTTAAAGCCAAACAATCATATAAAACTACATTCACATTGGTTCAAGTATGTGACTTCATTTGTTGTTTCACAAGATAAATGCCATGTTTATGGTCTTTTGTTCCTCTAAATATAATGGAATCAGCCTCATGACTATATCGTTGAGCGGGAATATGACAACCTAATGCATATGAAATTATCTATATGGAGTGGTTTACGGGGTTAATGCCCTTGGTCATGGAATTTTAAACCTATAACCATTTAACCTAGAATTAACTTCACAATTACATCTGTGAGTGGTGATGGACAATTTAATCCTATGTGTCTAGCTATTTTCCCATTGAATAATCAAGCAAGGCGAATTAGGTATATTTCTCTCCTAACTACGAATTAAGTCTTGAAGACTTGAACTTACTTCTTGCATTACAAGTTCTAACCTAGGTTTTACTCTTTCAAGTTTGCCTATGATTAACAAGGGCATTTTAATGGTGATCAAATATTAAAATGAATAAAGCAAGAATGCAAGAACTAACGACAATGAAAAACCCGAACCAAATAGAATTAATTGATTACAATCATGTTATGTGGCCTCAACCCTCGAAGAAAGGTTTTAGCCACTCATGCTAATATAAGAATTCATCATATTGTTTGAATTCATGAAATACAAGAGTGACATAATAAAAGAAAGACGAACCTTCATAGAGTTTCCTCCATTCTCCCTCTGATCCTCTGTGTTTTTAGAAAATATTACGTGATAAGCTAAAAAAGTACCCAAGTGTTTAATTTATATAGAGTGAAATTATTCCATATGAAAGTCACCTTGTCACGTTGCCCATCGTGGAAATATGCCTCCGTGACACGGAGGTATTGCGGATGTCCACTAGAATTTGGTAGCTTGGCATGGCATGGACAATTGCCATCGGGCGTGGAACGACGCTATCACGCAACCCGTTGAGCGTGGCATGGAGCTTGTTGCACTGCACTCTTACCGTGGCACGATAGTAATGCACAGGCACACTGCCTCACCTGCTCCTCGCGCGCGCACATTACTGGCGTGACATGGAGCCTGTCACGCCGCATGCTGGCTAGCACGGCAACCCACTCTCTTGACACTTGCATGCTCCTTTATGCATCTTCATTAACAATCATCTCGAGATTCCTTGTTTCTCGTGCATTTTCATTCCAAGCCCCATCCTTAGCATATTTCACCTATAAACATGGGCTAATCACATAGGTCACGCATGTAAATATAAGCTCAATTACATGAGATTCGACTTAAAATAAGTTAAAAATACGACTAAAGCTGGGGTATAAATATCACTTGGGCACATAAATATGCCCAAGATCAGATACTAAAGAGTTCTATTGGTGATATGGAACAAAGAAAGACATTGTCGATTTTATAGTTCAGTGTCCTAATTGGTATTAGGTGAAAGTTGAGCATCAGAAGCCTTGTAGGCTAGCTCAGGAGATAGCCATTTTCATATGGAAATAAAAGGAGATTAATAGGGATTTCATTATGGATTACCTATTCGTGGCGTAATTTTGACTCCATTTGGGTGATTATTGATAGTCTAACAAAACTAGCCTATTTCTTATTGGTTAGGATTATTTTTACAGCTGAGGATTACATAATGTTGTACATTAGATAAATAATCAGGCTTTATAATGTCCCAATATCTATCGTTTCAAATTGAGGGACACAGTTTACAACTAACTTTCAAAGGTGTTTCTTGAAGGGTTAAGGGATGCAAGTTAATCTCAATACAACTTTTCATCCTTAGACAGATGGCCAAGCTGAGTGCACGATTCAGATGCCCAAGAATATATTACAAGCGTGCATGCTAGACTTCAAGGAAAGTTGGGATGATTACCTACAATAATAACTACCATTCTAGCATCAGGATGTTGCCTTATGAGGCTTTATATGAGCAAAATTTATAGCACCATGTAGTTTAGGTTATTTTTGTTGCTAGGTTACAAACATATAAGTCCAATTTTGTGGCTACGTAATGTACGTTATGGAAGATCGAGGATTGAGATTGCGTGTGTAGAATTGAGATATAGATGAACATCGGGAAGGCTAGAAGATTTTCCTATCGTGACGTGAGATGCACCATGCTACATGACCCTTATCACGGTACTGATATGGGGCAGGTCTTATATATATCTCTCCTTGGTTGTTTGTAGCATTTCAATCTCATAATTTCTAGAAGAAAAATGGTGGAAACCCTCTCCTATATTATTCCCTTGTGTACTTGATGAATTTGAGCTTAAAATCCATGATACAAGTCCATTTCTAAGCCTAGACCATTGTATCCACTGTATAGGTCATATTTTGCCATTGTGTTGTTGGTTTTATGGTTGTTTCATGTATATCAGTTGGTAAGTAATCTTTTCCTTTGATATTTATCTATATGATGGATATAGACTCGTGAATATCGTTTGATCTTCGTATTGAATAAAAATCATACCATATACATTTTTGTACATCCTTTTCTTATCGATTTAGTGTTGATTCATTAGATGTGGTTGAGATGCTATTTATAGGTAGTGTTATGGTGCTTCAGGAAGTAGAGTTTTGGATAGATTCTTGGTCGTCGACTATAAGGTATGTTATGGTTGTTCTTTCCTCTTTTCGGTATATTTTCTGTTAAATTCTATATCATCGGCATATTGTGCATGTTGGTTATTTGTAGCCTTTGTTTCATGTTATTACTCCTTTGTTGGGCTCCTGGTTTGTGGTGATATTAAGAGTCAGGTGTACAATTCAGGTTGTAGGATATATACATGTGTTCTATGGTACGATGGTGGGTCGGTGTAATATGTAAAATGGTTGTGTGGTTGAAAAGTTTTATGGTAGAGTATTTTTTTAGTTATTGTATGATTGGTTGTATATATTTGTGTTATGTATTCACGTGTTGGTTGTTATGTAGTAAATATGAATGCCCTCGAGGCTTTGTGGGTATGCAACATATGAGAGTATTTTTGACTATAGGTTGAGTCCAGGGTTAAGACGACCTATGGGGTATGAAATTTCCTCTGGTAGGGTCAAGCTTGTACATGATTTTGATTTTTTTGACATTATTGAGTTTTTCTAGGGTCGTGATAGTTCTCCTTATATGATTGAGCTCATATGAATCATCAACATGTAAGATTTTGAATAATTCCGGCATGGTTAAGCTTGATATAGATAACCTGTATAGCTGTAAGAGCTTCTAGAAAGGCTTATGATTGATTCTTGTTTGATTTTTAAACTTGTATTGTACTTTGTATTGCTTCTTATCCTGCTTAACTGTGTTAGACACCTGAGATGGTTGTGGAGGAGATTATTGTTTTTGTTGGAGATCTAGGTTAAGGGTAGGTGAGCCATGGTGAGTTATTGTCTGTTGGTAACAGGTTGTGTTGGTCTATTGATATTTTGTTGTTAGCCTTCTGTTCCTCTCATGTTATCTTGAATTTTACCTTTCTGTCTCCTTACATACTTATTACATTATTCGTACTGATGCCCCGAGCAGGGGGGCGCTGCATACATGCCTATAGGTGTTGATTGGCAGGAAGATCGAGATCCTCGTAACTGAGTGGAGTTCTAGTTATTGGTAAGATCTAGGTTATTCATAGTTACCAGTTGTTTTGTTTTTGGAGTACATATGTATATTTTGGGTAGGTCGGGGCCCTGTCCTAATCGTATATTATCTTGTTAAACTCTTAGAGGCTCGTAGACTATCATTTTAGGTTGTTGAGTTATTGTATGCCTAGTTGGCCCTGTTGTATAGTTATTGTTGTTTAGGTTTAGCCTTATTGACATACTATATATAGTTATGTTTTGTTTGAGGTCCAATTTCATTATTATATCAAAATAAACTCTGATGATTAGCTATTTCTATTGTTATTATATAGTATTGTAGAGTTGATCCTCATCGGCTCAGGCTTGTTGTTGGTTGGTTAGATATAAATTCGCTTGATCAAGTGAGGCACCAGATGTCGGTCATACCTCTTCGGCTTTGGGTCATGACAGAAGTGCAGATCCCCTATTAAATGATCTAACGCAAGGTGAGTTGCGTCTAATTGGATTTGACTTAGTGTATCAGGCAGCGGAATAGGTTAAGCTTGTTTGGGAGCGTTTGTTGATAGCCTAGAGCCACTAGAAGTCATACTCTGATGTACAACAATGGGACTTGGAGTTCTGTGTCGACAATTGCATATTCCAAAAGGTCTAGCCTATGAAGGAAATTATGAGATTTGGTAGGAAATGCAAGCTTAGTCTGAGATTCATTGGGTCATCTCGAATCCTCTTGGGGGTAGGTCGGGTAGTTTACGAACTAGAGTTGCCTTTAGGGCTAGAGTTTGTTCATCCAATCTTTCATGTATCAATGCTATGGGAATACATAGGATGCCATTTTAGTGTCGTATCAGCTGAGGATATTCAGATCTCAGAAGAGTTTTCCTACGAGGAGACTCCAATTATGATACTAGATCAGTAGGTCCACAGATTAAGGAATAAAGATGTGGCTTCCGTAAGGTCTTGTAGAGGAATAAGAACATTAAGGAAATTACCTAGAAATTCAAGAAAGATATGAGATCCAGATATCCTTACCTGTTCTAAGCACTAGGGTGTTAGTATGCCGGCCTAGATTGCAGTGGTTAAGGTGAGTTATCTTCTTGAGTACAGATTTCCCTTACTGTTCTTGTGACTTGTTCAGTTAGTTGTTTGTTGAATAGTGTTATATTAGCTTATTATATCACCCTCAAAGGCTTCTGGATTGGACTTTTATGTATTTCAAGTTTTCAGGTAGTTCTGTTTACAGAGGAGACTGTGCTGAAATTTCAGCAACTCTTGAAGACATAACCTCGTGTCTAATTTTCATTCGAGGATAAATGTTCCTTAAGGGATAAGAATATATTACTCTGTATAATTAAAGTGATTAACTCGTAAGGTATAGGCGTACGAGTCAAGTTTTACTACTATATATTATACATCAATGAAAGGTCGTGAGTTGGAGTGGCGTATGTAATATCAGATGAAAGAAAAGTGCCCAAAAGACTGGGAAGGAAGCTTTCTGCGATGCGTCCTGCATAGACCTCTCATTGCAAAAATGGCTACGGTTGTGCTATATAAATAGAACTTGGACGATTTTGATTTCATTTTCCAAAAGGCAATAATTGTATTTTCTCTCTATATTTTCATACACACACACACACACACACACACACACACACATATATATAAATCAAATTCAAGAGGAGAGATCAATTTAAGTTAGATCCGAGCCAAGATCTATGAGATTATCAACTAGTACATGTTTCTTCCCTCAATTTTGGTTCCGATTATTTCTAATTCTAAGGGGCATGTGACACTTCATAAATTTGAATTAGGTTTGAACTTATTAAATTCATTTGGTAGACCTAAACCATGATAAAATTTTGCTTGTGCTAGTATAAAAGTTGATATTTAAGTGTTTAATATTAAGTGTACAAAGACTACAGCTGAAGATAACTTAAGAGAATGAAGGTTTGACTTGAAGTGTGAGCAGGAATTTGCAAAATTAGTTGGATAACTTTCAACATCTGACTTCAAATGCATAAAATTTAAACTCAAAAAAGTTATAACTCTTTAAATTATCTTTATGACCATATAAAATTTAGGTCAAATAGAGTTTTGTATATCGAGTTATGGTTATTTACATGAAGAGGTATAAAACTAGAAATCCTAATTTGTGTAGGATTTTGTTTCAAAGCCCAAGAATGTAACACCTCAAAGGTCCCTAAGATCATACCCAAGGGCTTAAATGAATAAAGTTGAAAAATCTGCACCAAGTCACAAAAAAACTAGTTAGGTGACCCATTAAGTCACTTAACAGATCATTAGGTGACCCGTTAAGTGGTGCTAAGTTGTAGAAAAGTGTTGTCTTTCGGGGACTTAACGGGTGGAATGACGAGTCATCATGTCACCCCACGAGTCGTGGGGTGACCCGTTAACTGTGCAATGGTAAAGAAAGGATTGGTTTTTCAATATTCATAACAGATTGAGGGAACAAGTCATCGTGTCCTTAACGACTCTTTAAGTTACCCATGTGGTAAGGAAGATTAGATAAAGGGGAAAATTCCATTAGTGGCAACGAGGGAAAACCAAGAGTCATCAAATGACATAACGACTCGTTCGGTCACTCGTTAGCTCTGACAGTGCCTTTTTACAGTTGGTACTCTAAGGGTGTTTTCAAATTTTCCAAGCTCCTAACTCTTTAATGATGTCATTTTAAGCCCTGAAATAAGTGTTCTAAGAGGGTTTAACCTATCCTAAGTCATTAGGCTCCCATGCATGCATTGAATTGAGATTCCCTTCCAAGATCAAACTAGAATTTTCAATTTCTTTCCCAATTCTCTTGGGCTTTCAAGACTAGTTTGGAAATCAGTTTACCCAGGAATGTAGGGCTATGAATGGATGATTTCTTCTACCCACATGTCCAAGCTTCTCTCAAATGCATGAATTCAAGTTCTTAATCAAGTGTATTTAATCATAGGGTTTTAACCCAGTTCTATGAAACCACCTATGCTATGTTTATAGGTCTAATCCTCTCATGTTCTGAAGTATGTTTTACGTCTAATGGGTAGATTTTATCCTTAATTTGATTAAAAATTCATGATTTCAAAGTTATTAGAAATTATAACCCTATTATGCAACTTTTATGAACTTCAAGCTTATGTTCCATTATTTCAAGTATGATGAGATATCTTGTATACATGAATGCTTATGAACTCTCAACTTATGATTCCATGATTTTGACTTATGAAGTCTATTTCAAGTATGCATGATTTATGATTTGGGCATGCCTATATAATTTAACTATATTTATTATTATGTAGTCAAGGCTGATAAGATCAGTTACAACATGATTTGGAGTCAAGATTCCTAATGCAGCTTATGATATGATATGGAGTCAAGACTCGCAATGTTCACACTCAAGCTATGTTTTGATAATATGATATCAGCTTTGTTGAAAAACAATGTGAGAACTATGCATGTTTTTGGGAGTAGTGTCTAGCACCGAGTAGTCTTGGGATTTCGTAGTTCTCCGGTCTCAGAATTATACGCCAATGTAGGTATACGTTGTTACACCCCGTAAATTCTTGACACGTAGATAGCCTACTAGCATGTTGGTTAAGAGTTTTAGAATGCCATACATGCTAGAAAAAGGCCCGGAGAAAGATCGGACAAGCGCCAAGTCGGCGCGTCGCAAGGCAAAATGAGACTTATAAATCACATTCCAGGAATGCGACTTATAAATCGCATTTCAGGATGCGACTTATAAATTGCATTCCATGAATTCGACTTATAGGTCCCAATTATATATAAGCCTCCAACTTCGGTTATTTTTTTAAGATTTCCTTATAATTTCCAGTAGAAAACAGAGAGTAATCAGAGAGAAGGGGAAAACGAAGATCTCCTACTAATATTCATCCGATTACGCCTCCAAACGCAGTACAAACTCGAATTAACCTCAGATACCGAGGTATTTAGCAGCAAGGAGCATTCCTACGAATTTAGTTTCGTGAAATTCGGCCGGCAAATCATCGTGCTACCG
>JACEIK010018590.1:0-10543 GCA_018107945.1 Datura stramonium | reverse complement strand
TTTTACCCTGTAGTCCAGTCCCTGTGGGTTCGACATTCCGGTTCTTAAAAAGGGCCACTATATTACTTGTACAACCCGTACACTTGCGGGCTCATCACATTCCATGACTCGTTATAGCCTCCTATGACTCGTACCATGAGCCATTGTTACGGGTCCAGAAGACTCTATCCTTAACCACAACTCCTAATGTAACACCCCAAAAGTTTCTAGGATTTAACCTGAGGGTTGAACTAGAGAAAAACAGGAAAATTTCACCAGAGTCACAGGACGACTCAAGGGATAAGTCATTGTAGGGAACAATGACCCGTTGTGTCCCTCGTGGTAAGTCTCGCGTCAAAATTTTCAGTGAACAATGGGCCTAGCAATGACTCAGTGGAAGATCTAATAGGTCGTCTTGAGTGGTCATTGAATGGGATCAGAAAATGCCTAGATCTGGGTCAGTGACGATGAGAGGATATGATGAGTCGTTGTTTCAAGTAATGACTCATCCAATCTGGTCGTTGGTTGGTGAATCAGAAGAGTAACATAATTTTTGCTGGAAGTAACAGATGGAGTAACGAGTCATTGTTTCGTACAAAGACTCATCCTGAGCGGTCGTTGGTTAGAACTTCAGCAAAGTACTAGAAGTTCTTTAGATACAATGGACGATCCAATGGCCCATGGTAAGCTACGACGACTCGTTGGAGTATCCATTGTAGCCGGCAGGCAATTTATTTATGCGAATTCCTGGAGGTAGTTTCATAAATTCCCGATCTCTTGTCTTCCTAATGACGTTATTTTAAGCCCTAAAAGGAGTGTTTTGAGAGGTTTTCGTCTATTCTAAGTCATTATACTCCCATGCATGCAAGATATTAAGATTCCCTTTCAAGATCAAGCTAGAATTCTCCCCAATTTCTTCTCCAATTCGCTTGGGATTTCAAAGCTAGTTTGAAATCAGTTTACCCAGGTATGTAGGGCTATGAATGAGGAACTTCTTCCACCCTTATGCCCAAACTTCTTCTCAAATTCATGAATTCAAGTTCTTAAACAAGTGCATTGATTCTTAGGGTTTTAACCCAATTTTATGAAATTACTTATGCAATGTTTATGGGTCTAATCCCCTCATGTTCTAATATATATTTTATTTCCAATGGGAATATTTTATACTCAATTTGATTATAAATTCATGTTTTCAAGTTATTGAAAACTATTCCCTATTATGTATGTTTATGAAGATCAAGCTTATGATTTCGTGATTTCAAGTATGATGAATTATCAAAGTATGCATGAATGTTTATGAATTCTCAACTTATGATTCTATGAATTTTTGAATTCTGAAGTCTATTTAAAGTATGTATGATTTCATGATTTGGGCAAGCCCATTGTTACACCCCGTAAGTTTCTGTTATTTAGTCAGCATATTCTACATAAGTCAAGAGGTTTAGAGTACGACGGATATGAGAAAGGGCCCGAGGAGAGGTAAAACAAGTGCGGAATCGAGATAGTAGGGGAGAAGGCCAGACTAGTTGCAACTGGGGCAATGTTTTATAATTCCTCTCCCTCCGTGATAGGCTTCGTGACACGCCGATAAAATGATGCGTTGGGGTCCGTGTCATGGACCCCCTGTACACCGCCCAAGTTTTATATAAATTCAATTGTTTCATTTGATTCATGGCATAACATTAGATCTTCATCCAGAATAGGAGAGCCCCGCGATTTCCATCCGAATTTCTTCCGATTACACTGCTAAATACGGTCCAAATTCAAATTAACTTCAGGTATCGAGTTCTAAGCCTGCAACGAGCATTACTACGGAGTTTATTTTCTTGAAATTCGCCTGGTAAATCATAACCCCACCGTGCAAAAAGTTATTAGAATGGCTCCAAACTGATTTCTAAACGATCACAAGCATCAAGTAAGCATTTCTCCCTTATGAACTCTCGGGAAATTATAGGTTTTCAGTCGTATTTTATGTAGTTGAATATAGTTGATATTAATATCAAAAGTTTGTATTTTAAGCCGAATTTGGTACTGAAATTAGTTTCTTTCTCCCAATATTATGGTCGTTATTGGAAAGAGTTGTTGAGTATAAGATGAAACTCACTAGTTATTCAAGAAACGACAATCGAGGTATGTTAAGGCGAATTCCTTCGGCAAGTTAGTTTCTATAGTACTGCAATACAATTTGAATCCCAGTAAGAGACCCAGAAGTTTTATTATTGTGAATAATTGTTGTTGTTAGCTGAGACCAGTACTTATGTTTAGTTTGGGATTGACTTTGCCCTGTATAGCCTTCCATGACCAACCCAGGGTTACTAGCCGTGTTGTTGCCCGCCAGGGGCTAGATGACATCGCTCCAAGGAGCGGTATGCCATCCGCGAGGGAAGAAGATAAGGTCTGAAGACCTTATATAGTCCATTCCATGGCTGGACTATTTTTATGCCATATTGGCACCACACCCCCATCGAGCCTGGTGCCCGAGGTACAGACAATAAGAGTCCATCGAACTCAAACACAGCTATAGTTAATCGGCCGAGCGTGCTTAGTTGTAGACCCATGGGACTGGTAGGAAGACTATGGTTATTAGTTGACTCATTTTAACCTTGTTAGGGGTATATAGATATTGAAGTATGCTCTCTAGGGCTTATGGGGGCCCCCAGTGGGTTATTCCATGTTGATTGTACCTTCTAGGCTTATGGGGGCCAGGTAAGGTTCTTGTTTGCACTATGTACTGTTAGATTAGGCAGCAGGAAGTTAAGTTATTCAGGTTATACCTCTATACCTTTCACTCAGTTAATTTCAGTTTCATCTTAAGCTTTATTTAGTTATTTTCAGTTATTGCCTTGCATATTCGGTACATATTGTACTGACGCCTATCTTGGGGCGCTGCATTAATTTCCTGCAGGTGCAGATAGACGCAGATTAGGACCTTGTTAGATTTCGGCCAGAGTTACAGTGCAGTATGCTCCTTTCCTCCGGAGCTAATAATTAGAAGGTTTTACTCTTTTGATTGTATAGTATAGGGGTAGGTCGGGGCCCTATCTCAACCATTATTCCCCTCCTAGAGGCTTGCAGATTTTACAGTTTTCCCTGTGGGTTAGTTTGTTGTTGGCTGTGTGGGGCCTTGTTAGCTTTTAGATAGTGGCCTTGTCGGCCTTAGCATAGATTAGTGCTTGATTTACATTTCAGCTATAACTAGACATCATGATAGTCTTGTAGGCCCGCATAGGATTCCATTTATTTGCCTGTTGCTGGTTAGCCGTTTTCTTTACAGGTGACTATAAGGCCTTGTCGGCCGGAGGTAGTGTTTACGACCGATATATAGCCCGTTGTTTTCTTGAGATGTGTTTTAGGCTTGCACCAGACGTGCATAAGCCTAGCCAGGTCAGTTAGATTCCAGTATGAAACTAGGTGCCAGTCATGCCTCCCAAGGTGGGGCATGATACCCATGTAAAGTTAAGTACATTTTATCATGATTTAGCCAAGGCTTACAAGATCAGTTTTAAAGAGATATTTAGAGTCAAGACTCCCCACTATTCAGATTTAAGCTATATTTTGAGCTGTTTTTAAGTCAAGACTCCTAAAATATCTTCATGAGCTATATATATATATATNATATATTTGGTAATAGTGTCTAGCACCAAGTAGGCTTGGGGTTACGAGGTTCCCCAATTTCATAAACTACGTGTCATTGTAGGTATATATTTGGGAACTCTCAAGAGAGTGCTTCCCCCGCCCAAGGGCACACCCATGATATCACACCACCATCGTTCTTTGCCCTGGAAAGACTTAGGATGATTCTGCCCACTTGAGCAAGTTAGTGGGGATCACATAAGCTCTATCGTGATGGTGTCGGTTAAGATAAGTCTCTCATTGTTCCTCATGCTATCAGTTATTTATGTTCATATATTATGATATTATGTTTTACATGAGAAGATTCTACCCAATGATCATTTTATGAGTTTTTACTTACAATTTCAGCTATGATAAGTCATATGATTTATATTTTTAAATCTTGGGTGACTGTGTTCAGTTATGATAACCAGCTTATGATTATGTATGTCTTAGATACAGTTTTCAGCATGAAGTCCTTACTCTCAACATCTTTCGATTTACAAGCATGTTTTTAACTAATGATTTATTAAGCATTTTTTACTTTCCTTAGGTACCTAGTACATTCCAAGTACTGACCGCATACTCTATGCTATATCGTTTTATGATATTGGTTTGGGTTATCCAGCTCAGTCTTGCAGATAGGTGCTTTCTCTAAAGTCTAGTCCAACCTCTGTTTTGGGTGAGTCCTCATTTTTCAAGAACAGTTAGTAGTTTTGCGTGTTACTTCAGTTTATTAGATTCTACAAATCTAGATGGGGAAGTTGTACCATCAGCTCATCAGATGTTTTAGAGGCTTGTTGATGGTTCAGCTTGTCAAGTGTTGATTGTGTATTGGCCTATGTTGTATTTCAGACTTCAACTTATTCGTGTTATTTTAAGTTTCCACTTTAATTTATGCTCTTGGGTTGCTATACACATGCAATGGGTTGACTTAGAGTCGTTCATGGTGCTAGATCCCGTGTCTCGATCCGAGGTCCCAACTTGGGTCATGACAAAATTGGTATCAGACCAAAGGTTTAGGGTGTTCTAGGAGGTCTGAAAGCCGCTTTAAGTAGAGTCTTTTCCATGGGTGTAAAGCACGCCACACTTATGGGTAGGGGCTATGAGACAATTTAGGAAATTTCCCTTCTTTCATGATCTATCTCATGCGATGAAGTATCTCTTTATTCCTCTACCTTTTGCTATACACATTTGCAAAAATATGCCTTCATGCCGAGTTAATGGTAGAAGAAATGGCAATGGAAATTGCCATGACAATGGAAATGGAGATGGGCATCAGCAAGCCCCACTATCATAGGCGAATCCTTTGCCCAAGCAGGTAACTCATGCAAAGTTTAGAGCGGCATATCAGATATTGGCATAGGCCATGATCGCTCAGGTAAACCAGCAGGTGGTGGCCCATATTCCCCAAAATGGGAATGCAGTAGTGGATAGAGTGCGAGGTTTTCTCCAGATGAACCCACCTGAGTTTCTAGGGTCGAATGTGGATGAGGAACCGCATGAGTTTATTGAGGAGGTGCAGAAGAGCACCCAAATTATGGGGTTAATGGGAGAGGAGAGTGCTGATTTATCCTCCTATCAGTTGAAGGGGGTTTCTTATATACATTTTGCTAGTGGAAGGATAGCACGGGAGTTGGGGCAGTCCCTATGAGTTGGGATGAGTTCGTGATTGCTTTCTTGGTTAGGTTCTTCTCTAGAGAGTTGAGGGAGGCAAAGGCGGTGGAGTTCGTCAACTTGAAGAAGAACCACAGGATCGTCACCGGAGATGGTTGCGGATTAGAGGGCTCATATGAGCAAGTTTTTGAATTGAGTAGAAGATTCACTGGTCAAGGAGTGCAGGACCGCCATGCTGAATTGTGACCTAGATCTCTCTCAATTGGTTATATATGCTCAGCAAATAGAGGCGAAGCAGATGAAGGGGAAGGAGAGAGAGGTCAAGAGTGCCAGGACAGGGAGCTATGGGTAGTTCCAATAGAGGTCCAGTGGTGGACATCACCCTCAAACATTCCAGATATCATTAGCCTCAACTCTATTGTAGCCAGTGTTCCATCCAGACCGAGAGTAGATTAGTGAGGTAGAGTATCAGGATCTAGGGGGCAGGGGAGCACGTCAGGGGAGCAAACTTTTCTAGTTTGTAAGAAGTGTGGCAGGAGGTACCTTGTCGAGTGCATGGTTGGTATGGATGGTTGTTTCGCATGTGGAAAGCCCAGACATATGCTTAGAAACTATCCTTTGGCTAGACAGGGTGAAAGTTGAAGTCGTGTCCAAGATGCTAGTTTAGTAGCCCAGCAGCTCGCCTACCTCAACCCGGTGCCTTATCTAGTACAGGTGGTGGCCAACACCAAAAAAGATTCTATGCACTATATTCTCACCAGGAGCAGAAGGCCTCTCCTGATGTAGTCATTGGTATGCTATGAATATTCCATCTTAATGTGTATGCATTGTTAGATCCAGGCGCTACCCTATCTTTTGTGACTCCTTATGTTTTTGTTAGTTTCAGAGTCAGTCTTGAGATCCTATCAGAACCCTTCTCAGTCTCTACTCCAGACAGTGAGTTAGTTATAGCTCGATAGGTATATAGAAACTACCATGTCCTAATCCTTTTAAAAAGTCACCTCAGCCGACCTAGTAGATTTATACATGATCGATTTTGATGTTATCTTCGACATGGATTGGTCACATGCATGTTATGCCATGGAGAACCCATACGGTAGAGTTCCAATATCTGGGTGAGCTAGTCCTAGAATAGAAGGGTAGTTCAGTTGTACCTGTAGGTCTCTTTGTTTCCTATCTTAAGACTAGGAAGATGATCTTTAAGGGCTATGTGTATCATCTAGTGCAGGTCAAGGATTCTAGGTCTGAGACCCCGACTGTTTAGTTGGTTTCTATAATATGTGAGTATTCATAGGTATTTTTAAGCGATCTGCCAAGAGTCCCACCTTAGCGGGAGATTGATTTTGGTATTGACGTCCTCCTTGATACGCAGACTCTATCCATTCCTCCTTATAGAATGGCTCAAGAGAAGATAAAAGAGTTGAAAGAGAGGTTGAGATATCTCCTAGATAAGGGTTTCATCAGGCCAAGTAAATCCTAGTGGGGTGCTCAACTTCTCTTTGTTCGAAAGAAGGATGGTTCCCTTAGAATGTGCATTGATTATCGACAGTTGAACAAGGTCAAGATCAAGAATAAGTATCTCCTCCCTAGTATTGATGACTTGTTTAATGAGCTTTAGGGTGTTAAGTGTTTATCCAAGATATACCTTAGATCTGGCTACCATCAACTCAGAGTTAGAGAGAGTGACATCCTAAAGACAACCTTCAGGACTCGATATGGTCACTATGAGTTCGTAGTTATGTCTTTTGGACTTATGAATGCTCCTGCAATTTTTATGGATTTGATGAATAGGGTATTCAAGAGTATTTGGATATGTAAGTGATTGTCTACATAGATGATATTCTTATATACAAGGAGGAGCATGCCGCTCATTTGAGGATTGTGTTATAGACTATCAAGGATTGTCAATTGTTTGCTAAGTTCAGCAGGTGTGAGTTTTGGCTGAATTTCATAGCAATTTCGGGCCACATGGTGTCTAGCGAGGGTGTGTAGGTAGACTCTCAAAATATAGAAGTGGTGAAGAATTGGCCTTGACCAGTTAGTCCTTAGAATATTTGGAGCTTTCCAGGTTTAGCTGGTTACTACAGGAGATTCGATGAGGGATTTTCATCCATTACAACATTGTTGACTTAGTTCACCTAGAAGAAGGTCAAATTTTAGTGGTCGGATGCTTGTTATAAGAGTTTCTAGGAGTTAAAGACTAGACTCACTCCGGGTCCTATATTAACAATACCAGAGGGCACAAATGGTTTCGCTGTGTATTGTGATGCCTCTATGGTTAGTCTTGGTTGTGTGTTGATGCATCATGGTAAGGTCATTGCATATGCCTCTAGAAAGCTTAAGACTCATGAGAAGAACTATTCGATGTATGACCTAGAGTTGGTAGCTGTCTTGTTTGCATCGAAGATTTGGAGGCACTACTTGTATAGGTGCATGTGGATGTATTCATGGACCACAAAAGCATTCAGTATGTGTTCACTTGGAAGGACCAAAATTCGTGAAAAAAGAAGTGTCTGGAACTTCTCAAGGACTATGATGTGAGTGTCCTTTATCATCCGAGTAAGGCCAATGTGGTGGCAGATGTTCTTAGTATGCTGTCTATGGAGAGTGTGTCTCATGTTAAGGATAGGAGAAAAGAGTTAGCAAAGGATGTCCACAAGCTTGCTCATTTTGGGGTTCATTTTGTTGACTCAAAAAATGGTGGTGTATTGTTCAGCATGGGTTAGAAACATCATTGGTGATCAAGGTCAAATCTAGGCAAGATGAGGATCCTATTCTAGTGAAGTTAAAGGAAGCTGTCTGAAATCAGAAGGTGGAGGTTTTCTCCTAAGGGGGAGACGGTGTACTCCGGTATCAGGGCCGATTGTGTATGCCAATTGTTGATGACTTGAGACAGCGGATATTGAGAAAGACTCATAACTCTCTATATTTTATCCACCCAGGTGCTGATGTAGCATGGTCTATGGGAAGTCTATTGGTGGAACGGAATGAAGAGGGATGTATCGGAGTTTGTGACTAAGTGTCCGAACTGCCAACTGGTGAGGGTTGAGCATCAGAGACCTGGGGGTATGCTTCAGGATATCATAATTTCTACTTAGAAGTGGGAATAAATTAATATGGAATTCATTACAGGTTTTCTTCGTACACATCGACAGTGTGACTATATATGGGTGATTGTGGACAGGTTAACCAGATCGATCCATTTCTTACCGGTCAAAACTACTGATTCAACTGAGGATTATGCTAGATTGTACATTAGGGAGTTTGTTTGATTGCATGGAGTTCCTTTATCCATCATCTTAGATAGGGGTACTCAGTTCACTTCAAAATCTTGGAGATCTATTTAGAAGGGTCTTGGTACTCAGGTAAAGCTTAGCACAACCTTTCCCCCATAGACATATAGTCAGGCTGAGTGAACCATTCAGACTCTTGAGGACATGTTGAGAGATTGATTTCAAGGGTAATTGGGATGACCACTTGCCTCGAATTGAATTTTCTTACAATACCAGTTACCACTCCTGCATTCAGATGGCTCTGTTTGAGGCTCTTTATAGGAGGAGGTGTAGATCACCTATTGGATGGTTTGAGGTAGGTGAAACTACATTTATATGGCCAGATTAAGTTCATAAGGCCATGGAGAATGTTCAGCTTATTAGAGAAGGCTGAAAATAGCTCAGAGTTGTCAGAAATCTTATGCGGATGTGAGAAGGAGAGAGCTTGAGTTTGACATGGATTATTGGGTATTTCTGAAGTTGTCTCTCATGAAGGGAGTGATGAGGTTCGAAAAGAAAGGGATGCTTAGTCCCCGATATGTTGGTCCTTATAGGATTTTGAGGTGAGTCGGAAAAATGGCATATGAGTTGGAGCTACCAGTGGAGTTAGCTTTGGTACATCTAGTTTTTCATGTATCTCTATTGAAGAAGTGCATTGGTGACCCAGCCTTAGTTGTTCCAATGGAGATCATGGGTGTGAAAGAGATCCTTACCTATGAGGAGGTTCCAATTGAGATCCTTGATCGTCAGATCTGGAAGTTGGGAACCAAAGAAGTAGCTTCAGTGAAGGTGTTGTTGAGGAATCAAATTGTTGAGGGGGCTACATGGGAAGCCCAAGCAGATATGATGGCTAGATACCCGCATCTTTTCTCTTCCGACTTAATTCCAGCATGAGGCATCAGTTTCCTCTTTAGTACTCTATTCAGTTTCATGTCAATTTCATGTCTCTAAGATCCTTCCATGTCATAGCATGTATTTATATTTCATGAATTCAGTTCAATTATGTGTATCAGTTTGGAGTCAGTCACTCTGCCAGTTCAGTTGTTCAGTTTAGGGATTTCAGCTCTTTCCCTAGTCTTTCAGTATGCTTAATCTACATTCAAAGAAGAATGATCCCAAGGGGGAGATAATATAACATCCCAAAAGTTTCTTGGATCAAACCTAAGGTTTAAACAAGAGAAAAGCAGGAAAATTTCACCAGAATCATGATGAGGTTATAATTTACAAATTTATTAGGCTTTTAAGCATGATCTTTAGCTTAGTTTTTAAGTATTTTAGTTGAATTTTATGAGCTTTTTCCTTTGGATGTTAAAGGTACCTAACTTGAAGAGAAGGAACATAAAATTGAGTAAAAAGGATGAGATTCAGGTGGAAACTGGCGTTCCACCGAAAGACACCGGTTGACCGTAGGCACCCACTGAAGTGTGGAATTATTGCAACCGGTGTCTTATGGAACAACAGCCGACGAACCACTAGTGACATCACCAGTTTGCTATGGAATTCATTAGATACAAGAGGAGATCAACCGACAGCCTGCTAATGGACACCGACGAACCACCCGTTACTCGCAAGTGAAAGATGCCTAAAAAGGGCAAAAACGTTCATCCCTAAAAAAGAGGAGAATGTTATGATCTACGTTTGTATATATTCTAGAAAAGTACTCTGAACAAGCACATTATTATACTCCCATCACTTTTGGAAGAGAGATTTGCATAGAAAATAGAGTTTTGAATATTTTCTTTTTCATCTTCATCTTCTTCAGCATGGTATATCCATCATTGTATAAATATTTTGAGCTTGATTGTGTTTACTCTTAATAATGAAATTATTTAGTCTATTGATAAATAAGCTCTTGTATTTTTCAATTATGAGTAGCTAAATCTATAGCTAGAGGTATGTGATGATGGGTGTTTGGTTTAATGGGTATTTCTAGATTTATCTTGTTATTACTTAATTAGTGTAATGTTACACCCCGTAAAATTCTCGACACGTAGATGGCCTACTCGCATGTTGGTTAAGAGTTTTTGAATACCATACATGCTAGGAAAAGGCCCGGGGAAAGA
>JACEIK010018582.1:0-10552 GCA_018107945.1 Datura stramonium | reverse complement strand
CCAATAGGGATGAACCAGTCATTTGGATGAACCCTAGTTATCTGTTCTACAAATAATGTATTGGGATAAATCACAAGTGTAAAACCCGAAGTAGTTAGAATCCATGTGGAACACTTACCTTAGTTGCATTATTTTGGAATCAACCTTCAATTTCTGAAAAATATTACATACTTTTACAAATTCCCCCCCCCCAGGAGACAATTGACTTAAGATTTTAAATACTAGCATTATTCTATATCCTTTCATATTCCCTGTGGGTTCGACCCCAACCTATTAGTTAGGTTCTTTATTGACAATGTATGCTTCATACTTTGTCATGAAGTGTGAGTTTGAGCGTTATCAAAAAGTGGCGTAGTTGCCAGGGAATACGTCTTAGGATTAGATTAATTGATTGTGTTTAAATTTTAGTCTTTATTTCCTATTTTACATTTTTGTTTTATTTTTCTTATGTGTCACAAGTTAGCGTGGTAAAACAAGCAGAAAAAATGTGACCACGATCCCAACAGGTTTCTTGATGAAGTCTGAGTAATCGAGATACCTATGTCGTGCCGCGATGTTAAATCAAGCGCTACTTAGGAGGCAACCCAAGATGATTTTTTTTGTTTTTTTACGTGTTTGTTCAAGTCTCCATGTGTTAAGTCATAATTTACAATGAATTTGGATCATGAAATGCATAAACCGGAAGCTGCTCTTGCCCCCACAGACGATGAGGGGTAGAGGCCCATGGAGTTCTTCTTTCACTCTTTTACTTTATTCATTATTGTTTTAGCACTGGGGACAGTGTTACTAATTAAGTGTGGGGTGGGAGAAGTGAACTTCATATTACCATGCATGCTTCAATTGCTAAATTTTCACATGGTAGGCCTAGTTTTGTTTTGGGATTTATGACTTATCTTGCATACATGTTGATTTGTAGTAGGCCTTTTAGTTTTATTTTATTTTGGGTTGCTCCGATTTTTATTTTCGATACTTTTCCGGTGGATAGTCCCTTATAACCGACTAGATAGTCTATATTTTTATATTTTTTATTTTTAGCCATTAAATCGTGGCTTTGCCCAATGATGGATGGATGATGACTGTCTTAAGGGTAAATTAGTCATTAGGAAGAACAAGAACTTGGACCTTACGAATGCTAGGTGCTTCATTTAGGTATCGTTGAGACTTTATAAAAATTCACTCAAAAATGCATGAAAAGGGTAGAAACACTTAGTGTTTGGGAACTTGACTCTTGTGCTTGAAAAAAATAGCTTAATTATGTTATGAATGCAATATGGATATATGTGTTTATGTGATCTTGATTTCCATTGTTCAACTATTTTGTGCTAATGTGTGACAAATTCTTTGATATACTCCATGCTTGTAAATTGATGTCTAGAACTTGCCCGGTGTGTGTGCAAAATGAAATAAGAATAATGGATTTAGGAAGTGATATAGGCGTTTCTTTGGTAGCCTATTTGTATTCTGATTTTTACCTACCTTTATGTAATTGTCCTAGTTAGCCATTTTGAGCCTTAGCCTATTCTATTGATAGTCATATTACAATCTTAATCCCTTTTTGTTCTATTGACTTTTATTTGATCCAAATGACTCCTAGAGCATTTTAATTGAAAATATTTTACATGAAGGAGCATCACTGGAGAAGTGAAGGGAAAAGCTAAAAAAAAGTGTGTAAATTTGAAGAAAAGAAAAGGGTGAAAT
The DNA here is from genome assembly GCA_018107945.1 of Datura stramonium. Taxonomy (NCBI): domain Eukaryota; kingdom Viridiplantae; phylum Streptophyta; class Magnoliopsida; order Solanales; family Solanaceae; genus Datura; species Datura stramonium. The sequence goes on along the minus strand of JACEIK010018582.1, from coordinate 8,854 downwards.
TTGCTAAACAAGGAGGGTGATGTTAGTGGAAAAACAAAAAGAAGAAGGAGCTTTGAAAAAAAAAAGAAATATGATGATGAAAAAGAATGTGTGAATGAGCTCAATGTTGAAAAAAAATCCCCACTAGTCACCTAAGTTGTAAATCGAAAAATAAAAGGAGCTATAAGGAGAAAATTTGGAAATTGAGGAATGTGCTAAAAATCAATGTGTTGTAAAGTATTAAAGTTCTTAGGGAGGTTAGTCACTATCTTGGTCAAATAGTCCCCACCCGTCCCTTAGCCTACATTACAACCATGTTAAGTCCTAATTGATCCTTGATTCATAATTCTATATTAGTGGAGTATTACACTAAGAGCAAGCCTATGAGTCGTCTTTTGCATGCATGTTGAGTTCTTTGGGAGAGTGAGTCGAAATTATTGTATTTATTCCCAAGTTTATATTGACTTATATCTTGTGTGAGAAAAGGGAATCTCTCCGAAGGGGCGCAATGATAAGGCTTTGGTAAATCTGGATTGCTAAATTACATATGATTCATGTTGGCCCAAAATATGTGTTGATGAGTTAGTTTTCAAAAGCTAAGTGACTTTGAACTTTGACATTTTAATGTTGATCCTATATGCATGTGAATGAATTATTTGAGTTGTATTGATTTGTCTTATGATCTTAAGTGCAAGTAGACCTATTCATAGAATGAATTTTGTGGTTAATTTGAGAAGGGAAGTAGTAGATTGTTCAAGGACAAACAATAGTTTAAATATGGGGTGGTGATGAAGGGCATATTTACGCACTTCTTATCCATATTTTGCTCATAATTCACTATGTTTTGAGAACAAATTATGTGTGTTTGCATGTGTTTATGTTATTTATTTGTGAAAATAGATAACCCACATGATTAGATGCTTTCAGGGCTAAAAGTGATGGACTTAGGTGTATTTGAGGCTTTTAGAAAAAATGTGAAGAAGATGGAATGAATAAAGCAAGAAAAAGGAATGAAATAGTGCACTGGCACCCTTGTGTGACCAGCAGCGCGACACGCAGGCACTGCTGCACAATGAGAGACGCAAGGCGCGGGCATTCCAGTGCTATACAGTACCTGAGGCGGCCCTAGTGCTGCGCGATTCCCTGCGCAGTGCGCCAGCCTTGTCCGGATGCCAACAAGTCTATCCAACTTCAACTAGGAAAAGGATCTACAAATCCCAAATCAAATCCGTGAAGGAACAAGAAAAGGCATAAATCTACTACTATAAATACCCTTTATTTTTATGTAATGAAGGGTGCTGTTGGAAAGAATTTTGCGATAACTTACAACTTATTAATAAGAGTTAGAAACGCTTTAAGACAATTGTTGTTGAATTATTCTTCCTTACTTTTGCAATAATCAAGTGAATTTCATCCAATAATTGTTGTAAGTATTAATTTATGCTTTTTTCTATGAATGCTGTGAATTTACTTATAAAAATGATAGGCGAAAACTTCCATAACTAGGGTTTTGGGAACGATCGTGAATTAACGAACTAGGGTTTACACGGCATGATTCTAAGCAAATACTAAATGCTTGTATTGTATTCTCTTCATCATTAATGTTTCTTAATAGTGCACAATGTTAGGACTTGTCTGAATTCTCTATTTGCTTGAGCCTAGAGAGGTAGAGATTAGGAAAACATACTTACAACAAAGCCTTTTTTTATGATCATTTTATTAAGTTGAGCTATGGTTGCAGGATAGTTAATCTTGGAACAAATTGATAATGGTTGAATTGAAATCGCTCATGAGACCTAACCCGGTGATTGAGTATAGTCATTCAATAGGGATGAACAAGTCGTTTGGATAAACCCTAGTTATCAGTTCTACATGTAATGTATTGGGATAGATCACAAGTGTAAAACCCGAAGTAGTTATGAATCCATGGGGAATACTTACCCTAGTTAATTGCATTAATTTGGAATCAACCTTCAATTTATCAACAATATTACTTATTACTTTTACAAATTCCCCCCCAGGAGATAATTGACTTAAAAGTTTAAATACTAGCATTCTTCTATATCCTTCCATATTTCTTGTTGGTTCGACCCCAACCTCTTAGTTGGGTTCTTTATTGACAACGTCCGCTTCATACTTTGTTAGGAAGTGTGAGTTTGAGAATTATCAAACTTCCGCTTAGTTTTATAATTACTTTAGATCATGTCAGTAATATTCTATGTGATAACGTCCAAATTCCCTCCTCGTAAAGAGAGAGTGTAAATGGTCATTAGTAAAACAAATATACCCAACGGGTGTCGAGGTCGAATCCAACAAGAAATTGAGTAGATAGTTGTAATACCCCGAAAGTTCCTAAGATTAGACCCTAGTTCAAAATTTGAAGTTGGCTGAAAATTTGGGAAAATGTCACAGAACGGGCGACTTAATGACCTTTGGTTGGATACCATGAGTCGTTATATGCAGTCATGGTTATGGGAAGTCTTGGTGGCAGTGGAGACAACAGATGATGTAACGATTCATTGCTTGGAACAATGAGTCGTTGTTAGCAGTCGTAGGAAAGGCTGGACCTTGGCAGTTGGGGATACAATGGGTCATCCAATGACTCGTGGTGAGTGGTGACGACCCATGGTCACTAGTCGTGCTTTAGGTTGCCAAAATTTCTAGTGCACTTAACGTATGGGTACCACGACTCGTTGGAAGAAACCACGAGTCGTGGTGAGGCTCGTGGTAAGGGAAGTGCAGGTTTGTGAAGGAGCTGACAACGATTGACCTAATGACCCGTTATTTGAATCAACGACTCATCCTGCTGAGTCATAGGAGGAATCTAAAGAGATGAAGTGAGGCAGTGGACCCAACGACTCAATACCGTGAGTCGTGGTATCATGCAACGACTCGTGTGATCATTCGTTAGTCCACCAGTGCAGTTTTTCAAAAAAATTTCATTAAGAATATTTTCAACTTTTCTATGCTCTATAGCCCTAAATTACGTCATTTTATGTATTTTTATGGGCATGGTAAGATAGGTTCAGTCCCCCCTTTATAGTCATTCCCATGCATGAAAGTTAGGAAGAAATTAAGAGAGATCAAGCTATTCCTCAAGCTCTCCTTCACAAATTCTCCCTTGGGCATTCAAGGAACCTTGGAATATGATCTTACCTAGGTATTTAGGGTTATGAATGGGTGTTTTCATTCACACTCATACCAATTCTCCATTAATTTATGAAAATCTACCAAAAATCTCATGGGGTTTTAATTAAAATCTTGTGGAATTTTATTGATTTACCAGTGGGTTGTTCTAAATTGTGATTTATATTATATTTTATGAATTTTGATCATATTTTACAACTATTTTTTCTTATAAAATTATTCATTTCAATTTCCACTCAATTATGCCTAATTATGCATGACCTATGATAAATCAATTTATGATCTACTTTCCAAATTGTTGATATTACAAACCCAACAAGATTTATGATTTGAAATATGAATTTATTCAACTTCCCATCATGATTTGATGATTTACAAGTTATATGTATGATCTACAAGTATGCATGAAACCTACGATTTATGAATTATTTTTTGGACGACACACGAGCCTTATGTCATGGCTAGTTACGTATGTACAAGTATGTTTAAGATTATCATGATTTAACTAGCCAATGGATTCATGCATGTTATACTATGAGCACTATATATGTTTTGGGAGTAGTATCTAACACCGAGTAGGTTCGGGGCCTAGGTTCTGCCCCAGATCTCATAAATTACGTGCCACTGTAGGTATGTTGGGACCTCCTTTGTGACTTTCTCTGGCCCAAATGGCCCTTTTCTTAGTGATATCACACTTTCTTGGTTCTACCATTGGCAAGGTATGGACACCCTCCCGACTAGGGTTACAAGTCGGGCATCATGTGTGCTCATATGGGGTATGTTGGTTAAGAGAATCTCCCACTGTTCCTCATGATTTATGCATGTTTATGACTATGTATTCTGGCTCAAGTCATGCTAAATAAAGCTTTTATCTTATGATCATGAGTACGATTTTGTTACGAATGTTTTGTAAACTTTAAGCCTTATGTTGTATTACGGTATGTATGATATGAGCATGATGTCCTACTCTTATGATCATTTACGAGTTTTATATATTTTAAATGTCCGTTTTACTTACCTTGAATACTCGACACATTCCACATACTGACCGCATACTTTCTATGTTGTATCGTTTCATGATACAGGACCCCACTCTCAGGCTCATCCTCATTCTTAGTCTATCCCGGAGTTGCTTCCAGCTTTATTGGTGAGTTCTCATATTACGAGGACCGTATGAATAGACACTTATGTTGTTATTTTGTTCCAGTTTGGTTGGGTTGGTTGGGGATGTTGTCCCATCAATCCATCGTACATGATAGAGGCTTCCAGACAGTATGTAGTATTCAGCTTATATGTGTGTCTTGTACTTTCAAATGTTATGGTATGCTTTGTTATGTTTACGTTCCATTATGCGTTATGTTAAGTATTCCGCACTACATGTTATAAAGATAGATATATGCTTATTCCATGGGTCGACTTGGGGCCTCTCAGGGTTCCTTGTCCCGTGTTACGATCTGGGTCTACGTTCAGGTCGTGACAAACTCGGATCGTGGTAAGGGAAGTGCAGGTTTGTGAAGGAGCTATTAACTCATCCTGTCGAGTCATAGGAGGAATCTAAACACATGAAGTGAGGCAGTGGACCCAACGACTCAATACCACGAGTCGTGGTATCATGCAACAATTCATGGGATCAGTCGATGGTCCACCCAGTGCTGTTTCTCAAGAAATTTTCATTAACGGTGTTTTCGACTTTCCTATGATCTAGGTCCCTAAACTACGTCATTTTATGTATTTTTTGGGCATGTTAATATAGGTTAAGTCCCCCTTACATAGTCATTCCCATGCATGAAAGTTAAGAAGAATTTAAGAGAGATCAAGCTATTCCTCAAGCTCTCCTTCACCAATTCTCCCTTGGGCATTCAAGGAACCTTGGAATGTGATCTTACCTAGGTATGTAGGGTTACGAATGAGTGTTTTCGTTCATACCCATTCCCATTCTCCATTAATTTATGAAAATCTACCAAAATTCTCATGGGGTTTTAATTCAAATCTTGTGGAATTTTATTGATTTACAAATGGGTTATTCTAAATTGTGATTTATATTATATTTTATGAATTTTGATCAGATTTTACAAATTTTTTTGCTTATAAAATTATTGATTTCAATTTCCATTCAATTATACCTAATTATGCATGATCTATGATAAATCGATTTATGATCTACTCTTCAAATAGTTGATATTACAAACCCAACATGATTTATGATTTGAAATATGAATTTTTTCAATTACCCATCTAATTTGATGATCTACAAGTATGCATGAGACTTACAATTTATGAATTATGTTTTGACGGACGCACAGGCCTTATGTCATGGATAGTTTATGTATGTACAAGTATGTTTATGATTATAATGATTTAACTAGCCCATGGATTCATGCATGTTATACTATGAGCACTATATATGTTTTGGGAGTAGTATTGAACACCGAGTAGGTTCGGGGCGTCGGTTCTTCCCCGGATCTCATAAACTACGTTCCACCGTAGGTATGTTGGGACCTCCTTCGTAACTGTCCCCGACCCAAATGGCCCCTTCTCATGATGATATCACACTTTCATGGTTCTACCCTTGGCAAGGTACGGACACCCTCCCTACTAGGGTTACAAGTGGGGCTTCATGTGTGCTCATATGGGGTATGTTGGTTAAGAGAATCTCTCACTGTTCCTCATGATTTATGCATGTTTATGATCACATATTCTGGCTCAAGTCATGCTAAATAAAGATTTCTCTTATGATCATGAGTACGATTGTCTTACGAATGTTTTATAAACCTTGAGCCTTATGTTGTATTACAATATTTGTGATATGAGCATGATGTCCTACACTTATGATCATTTACGAGTTTTATATATTTTAAATGTCCGTTTTACTTACCTTGCATACTCAGCACATTCCACGTACTGATCGCATACTTTCTTTCCTGTATCGTTTCATGATACAAGACCCGGCTCTTAGGATCATCCTCATCCTTAGTCTATCCCGGAGTAGCTTCCAACTTTATAAGTGAGTCCTCATGCTCCGAGGGCTGTATGACTAGACACTTATGTTGTTATTTTGTTTCAGTTTGGTCAGGTTGGTTGGGGATGTTCTCCCATCAGCCCATCATACATGATAGAGACAGTATGTAGTATTCAGCTCATATGTATGTCTAGTACTTCCGAATGTTATGGTATGATTTGTTACGTTTACATTCCGCTATGACTTATGTTCAGTATTCCGCATTACATGTTATGAATATAGATATATGCTTATGCCATGGGTCGAGTTGGAGCATCTCGGGGTTCCTTTTCCCGTGTTATGATCCGGGTCTATGTTTTGGTCGTGATAAACTTGGTATCAGAGCAATAGGTTTTGAAGTGTCCTAGGGTGTCTGAAAGTCGCGTTAAGTAGAGTCTTTTTCATGGGTGTGAAGCGAACCACACATATGAAGAAGAGGCTACGAGACATTTAGCAAATGTTCCCTTCTTTCATGATCTATTTCGTGCGATGAAAAGTCTTTCTATCCGTCTAATTCGTTCTATTCGCTATTGAAGAATCATGGCTCCTAGAATAATGAACAGAAGAAGAAATGGGAACGGTGAAGGCCACGAAGATGGAAATGGTCATGGGAATCAGCAAGCCCCATCTGTTTAGGAGCCCTAGGCACCAGAGCCAGTTGCCTACGCTGAGTTTCGGGCGACTATCCAGATGTTGGTGCAGGCCTTGATCACTCAGGTCAACCAGTAGGCTGTTGTGCATATCCCACAGAATGGCAATGCGGCTGTGGCCCGAATTAGAGATTTCTTGAGGATGAACCCTCCAGATTTCTTTGGGTCCAAGGTGGAAGAAAATCCGCACGATTTCATTGAGGAGATTCTAAAGATCACCAAGGTTATGGGGGTGACCAATGGATATTGTGATGATTTGGCCTCCTACCAGCTAAAAGGGGTGGTGCATATATGGTTCAAACAATAGAGAGATACTAGGGCAGTGGGTGCAGGCCCTATAGGTTAGGAAGAGTTCCATGCAAAATTCTTGGATCGGTTCTTCCCTCGGGAGATGAGGGAGCAAAATGCGGCCGAGTTTGTTAACTTGAAGCAGGGTGACATGTTGGTTCAGGAGTATGCTTTGGTGTTCACCTGACTATCTAAATATACACCATATTTGGTGGCAGACCAGAGGACTCAAGTGAGCCGATTTGTGCACGGAGTGGCAGTCTACTTGGATAGGGATTGTAGGATCTCCATGTTGCATTGGGATATAGATTTTCCCCATATTGTGTTGCATGCTTAGCAAATGGAGTCGGTGTATCGAAGGCAGAGAGAGTCCAAGAGGGCCAGGACCAACAGTTATGGTACTTCTCAGGCTAGATCAGGGGGTGGACAGTCTCAGCACTGGTCTATTGCTCCAGCACCATCATCGGTCAGTATGCCATCTAGATTTCGAGGGGATCAGAGGAGCAGGGCTCCAGATGTGAGAGGCCAGGGTAGTCTGCAGATAGAGTGCACTTTCCCAACTTGTGTAAAGTGCGGCAAGAATCACTCAAGGAGGTGCTTAGTCAGCTTGGATGCTTGTTTCGGTGTGACAAACCTGAACACAGACTCAGGGATTGCCCTTCAGCCAGATCAGGGGGTAGTGGAGCTCGCATGCTGGCTCTAGTTCAGCCTCTCCAGCAGCATGTCCTCCCCAGCGGGGTGCCTCGACTAGTTCAGCCAGCGGTGAGCACCAAAATAGGTTCTATGCTTTAGCACTCCGCCAGGAGCAGGAGGTCTCCCCAGATGTGGTCACTGGTATGTTGCAAGTTTTACATATTGATGTTTATGCTTTGTTAGATGCGGGGTTACTTTGTATTTTGTGACTCCTTATATTGCTAGTAGCTTTGGAGTTAGTCCCAAGATTTTGTCCGAACCATTTTCAGTTTCTACTCCTGTTGGTGATTCAGTTGTAGCTAGGCGGGTGTATAGAGGATCCTCATTCATTATATTGCATAAAGTCAGCTCCGTAGACCTTGTAGAGTTAGCCATGACTAATGTCGATATTATTCTTGGCATGGATTGGTTGTACGCGTGTTATGCTTCTGTTAATTGAAGAACCTGTGCAGTGGAGTTCCATTTTCCGAGTGAGTCAGTATTGGAGTGGAATGGTAGTTCGGCCGTTCCTATAGGTCGTTTTATTTCCTGTCTTAAGGCTAGAAAGATGACTTCTAAGGGTTGCATGTACCATCTAGTTACGGTTAAGGATGTTGAGTCTGAGACCCCGACTATCCTGTCAATTCCGGTGGTGCTTGAGTATCCAGAGGTCTTTCCTGATGATTTTCCAGGTGTTCTTCCCGAGCGGGAGATTGATTTTGGTGTTGACCTTCTACCCAACACATAGCTAATATCTATCCCCCCTTACAGAATGGCTCCAGCCGAGATAAAATAATTGAAGGATCAGTTGAAGGACCTGTTAGATAAGGGCTTCATTAGACCGAGCAAGTCTCCATGGGGTGCACCACTATTATTTGTTCAGAAAAAGGATGGTTCGTTTCGCATGTGCATTGATTATCGGCAATTGAACAAAGTCACCGTTGATCACGGGCAAAAATATCATGCCCGTGATACGCTTTATAACTTAAATTAGTCGTGTTGTCTAAGTTATTTTATACCTTTTCATGTGATTTTATATAAATGTGAAGATATGTGCTAACCAACATGATTAGCCTTTGTTTTGTAGGTTTTGTGACTTTTGAGGAGCTAATCCATGAGT
>JACEIK010018580.1:0-10552 GCA_018107945.1 Datura stramonium | reverse complement strand
CCATAACATAGCATTCTTTGTCATACGCTGTAAATTCTTTGCTTTACTTATGATGTCCTAATTTGATATCTTGTGTGGAGAATGACTCTTGTAGACCCTTAAGGGTGATGCCTTGTTTAGTGAGAAATTTTTTGATGAATCTCATGCATTACATCTTGTCTAGAACTTACCCTAAATGTGATTGTCACGACCCGAGTTTACCCCCTAGCCGTACCACAGGACAAGCAACCCCCAAAGGCTCCAAGTCGACCCATGGTATAATCATAACATACACTTAACATAAGAAATTATTAGAAACGTGAATAAGCGGAAGCTAATAACAAGAATCTAATATAATCCATAATAGAAATTTCAACAACACTGAGATACAACGCCGAATCAGTCTAACAAGTCTAAAAGCTTTCTACTAACTAAGGAGTTGCTGGGACAAGCCCCCAGCTAAATCCCAAATTCTGAAAACTAAAATATAATAAAAATAAGAACATAAGCCACGTCCTCGGAAGATGAGGACTCACCACTAGCATCTGGGAGAAGGAGAAGCGTATCTAGCCACGCGGCTGATCTTTGAGACTTGAATCTATATCATCAAAATGATATAGCACAAGAGGCGTGCGGTCAGTACTTGGAATGTACTGAGTATGCAAGAAGAGTAATTAAGCTAAACATACAAATATATAAAGAAGGTGTAATTTAACCACACATTAATAGTAATATAACTTGAAGGAGATACATAAGATCAAGTGATGCACAACATATAACAAATGGAAATAATACAGAGGTACGATGCCATGACTGATATCAAGAGGGTCCCTGATTATCCAAGGGAGAGTTCCTGACTGTCAAAGGGAGAGAGATGCTCTGATATAGAGAGTCACTGACGGGCTAGGGATTTTAGTCCCTACAAACTAAGGAAAAGGATGCATGGCTAGTATCTAGGGGTGTGAGGCTAGGGAAACATTCTTGCTAATGAGAATCCCGACTAACTAGGGAAACATTCTTGCTAACGAGAATCCTGACTGACTAGGGAAACATTCTTACTAACGAGAATCCCGACTGATTAACGCTAATCTAAATTGCAACAGCTAATCAGAGATAATAACCTTTACTAATTTTCATCATACAACATTCCTTTCAGCAAGATTGGGGCTACTTTCTAATAACAACAAGCCCAACAGTTGCAATATCATTCACATCATCATGTAACATAAGGTCATGCATGATTAATAGATTCTTACTCATACTTTATCAAATATGCATGGCTTCATTTATTTCAAAACATACCACAAGCTAATATTTTATAAAATTTGGGAGACTTCGCTCCAAACAATGTGATAAGCTTATGTCGGAAAGATCATAATTTAAAATCAACATGTGGACATTACGCAAAGCTTTGTCACACTTGGATCTAATCAATTTATTTTTGAAAGAAACAACACAATTATGGGTAGATTTAGGAACACGCTTTTCATCATCAACCTCATCATCATTTCACATTTATCATGAAGCACTTCTTTTACGAACTTTTCATCCATGAGCGTTTTAGATTCAAAAATTTAGAAGAAAAACAAATTTAGTAAGGAAAACAATTTAGAATCCGCCAAGATTCGTAATCTATCGATATAAGTACAACCCAATCATACCCATTCAATACAATCGAAACATGGCGACAACACATAATTTACTTCAATTGCTCAAGCCCACAACTCCAACTCAACACAACATTTTCGTCAATGTCATAATCAAGTCATTAGGGCTAATTATACAATATTCCCACAATTCCATCATGTTCATGAATTACTACAATAATCAAGGGAGAAATGAACAAATCTCATTCAATACTCAACCCAATTTATGAAGAATATACTACTCTCATACATTCTCAACCTATATATTGTAATTAAAGATAACTCATCAATTAATAACCCAATTAAATTCACAATCGTAGTAGATATTAGCATTTAAGATGAATAAAGAAGAATTTACCAAATTCAAAAAGCCTAGATCATGCTTTTCTAGATTCATTGAAATCGGACATTTAATGAAAATATTTTTGGGACACAAGGATGGAAGAGTATCCTTATTGAAAAACCCACATACCTGGTAGGAGAATAATCCACTCGAATCGCACCTTGAAGCTCTTGAAGAAAATCCTTGAACTTGGGGGAGGGGAGGAAGAAAGGTTTGAGAGAGTATTTTTAGAGAATGATAGATTAGGCTTAGGAAAACCCCTTAAAACGTCCCAAAAAGTACCCATAACGACATCACTTTAAAGCTAGATGCATGGGATTTTACCAAACTGCCCTTGAGAAAACCTGAAAATTTGCCCGAATTGGAACCCACGACCTTCAGGACTAGTCGTTGTCTCATTCATCGACTCGTCACTTCCATCCATTGAATGCACTGGGCGTCTTCAAACTTTCAGCTTCTCAAACAACGACCGACAGGATGGGTCTTTGTCTCGTACAACGAATCATTGTATCCTCCCGTTGATTGTACTGCTTCCTTGACTGGTGGCCCAACCACGACTGATATGACGAGTTGTTGCTTGGACCAACGACTCGTTGTATCCATCTGTTGCCACCACTGGTCCTTCCTTCACCCTCCTACCACGATCAAAACAACGGACCATTACAAGTTCCAACAACCCGTTTCCACCATCCGTTGCCACCACCAGGGAAACCCGAGGTCCAACCCATGACTGCTTACGATGAGTCGTCATTTGCACTAGCGAGTCATTACATGGCTTGTTCCTTCTTAGTAGCCGGTCTGATATCTCACAACGACTAGTTCCAACATGTCATTGTTTGTCACAATTACTCGTTCCTCCTCCCGTCATGCAACTTTTTCCCAACTTTCAGCAAATTTAATTTCTTAACCCTCGGGTCTACTCTTAGGCAATTCTAGGGTATTACAATATCTCCCTCCTACGGACATTCAGCCTCGAATTTTGGATAAACATACTAAAAAGATAGAGACGAACCAATGTCCAAATATCAATCAATCACAGCTAAACACCAGCGGAGTATCTGACCCTGGACCAACCCTATACATCAAATCTAAATATCCACATCTAACACGCATACAATGGCTCAAGGGGATCCGAAGAACATGAAACCAACATAGAACTAGACAAAACACCGAAAATAATTCTTTTCCCCTTTTTATCCGGCACAGAACTGATACAGACCGATCAGTCATTCTCGAATCGCTTCTTGATACTAAGATAAGATTGACGATATCTAATCTAGCTGAGGATAAGGAATTCATGAGCACGAGTTATTCCCAACATCTAAAACTAAGCACATACAAGAGATAATCTGACTTTACTAAGTTAATAAACAACTTCTAAAGACTGAGTTCAAGCTGGCTACACCGAAAAACATGAATTAACACACATAACTGATTCATAACACGAAAATAAGCACAAAGGACTCATAGGGCTAGACTCCCATCACTGTCTGAAATGGTTACTTCTAAACCTCGGGGATCTGCACATAGGAATAGACACACCTTCACTCCAACTGAATTTACAAGGTAAATTATCTGAATCTCGAAGAGATTGACATAGTGCAACTGCTAAGGCTGAAACTTCTTTATGGGCACTCTCAAGATCCAACTCATTTCACACATTCACTATCTCCCCCTTAGGTTAAAGTCATCATTCTAAGGCTCCCAAATCTTTCTTTGGGTCTGTCTAATTTACTAATTCTTAACTTCTCTTCCACTTCCACCATTCACCGTGAGCCTTACACTAACAGCTACTCACATGACACATCCATGATCTTTTTCTGCAATCTCAACAGAGCTTCTTATTCAATACTAAGGTTGACAACATCCAAAGGGTAACACAAGATTCACAACATACGTGTGGCCCCTATCGATGCCTTTCCCTTATCATGATGGGCTACTACGGCATAGGGGTGGTTTTAACGATACCCGCCACCCAGATTAGAGGATTCACCCTGCTGAAATGGGAGGGCTATTGGAGCTGCTGAAGAGGTGGCGGAGAATCTGCTCTCACCTTTCTTAGCCGCTGCGCAATCTCGATGCATATGGCCCACCTTGCCGCACCAAAAACAAACATCTGAGTCGGCCATGCATACTCCAAGTGGTTCTTTCCACAGCTCTTACACAATGGGTACGTAATCTCCCTTATCCTGGGCTGATACGGAGCACTGGATGTCGAAGGTGCTGGGGCTGATGATTTCAGCTGGTAACGTGAGCGATATCCACCACTCGGCCTCTATTAGGAGAACTCTAGATCTCCCGTCCTAGCCCTTTTTTCCCCTCTCTCTTTCTCTTTCACCTGTTATGCTTCCATCTGTTGAGCAAATATCACTAAGCATGGGAAGTCTATGTCCCTGTGCAACATGGAAATCCTGCATTCCTTGACCAAGGAGTCTGAAACTCCATTCACAAACCTGCTCACTTGGGCTCGCTGGTCAGATACCATTTTCGGTGCATACATAGATAATCGAGTGAACTCCAACACATACTCCTGGACAGTCATATCATTCTGCTTTAAGTTAATGAAATCTGCTGCCTTTGCCTCCTTCAACTCTCGAGGGAAAAACCTGTCCAAAAACGCTGTCATAAATTCATCCCAACCTATGGGACCGACTCTAATTCCTCGACTATCCCTCCACTGACAATACCAAATATAAGCAACTCCATTTAACTGGTAGGAGGATAAGTCTGCACTCTCATTCCCTGTCACTCCCATTACGTGAGTAATCTTCTGGATCTCTTCCAAAACCTCATACGGGTCCTCATCCACCTTTTACCCTAATAATCCGGAGGGTTCATCTGAAGAAAATCTCTTATCCTTACCGCCGCTTCATTTAGATTCTGAGGAGTACAGGCCACTGCCTACTGGTTAATCAGAGCGGTCAGGGCCTATGCCAACATGTGAAAGGCTACTTAGAACTCATCATGAGTAACATGATCGTCCATTGGGTTCGCCTGGACTGGTGGTACCTGTTGGTGGCCGTTACCACGTTCTCTACAATTCTCTCATCGGGGAGGCATTATCTACAAGAGAATAAATCACGGTTCAGGGAAAAGAACTATTTAGAGCTTCATACTCTACGCAAGATAAGAATCACGAAGGGAAGGTAACATTCCTAAAAGGTCTCATAGCCTCTTCGTAATAAGTGTGACGCACTTCACACCCATGAAGAAGACTCTACGTGACGCGACTTTCAAACACCCTAGGACACTATAAACCTTTTCTTTGATACAGAGTTTGTCAAGACCCGAGTTTATCCCCGAGCCATAACACGGGACAAGGAACCCCGAAAGGCTCCAAGTCGTCCCATGGAATAATCATAGCATAAACTTAACATTAGAGATGACTAGCAACATGAATAAGCGGAAGCTAATAACAAGAATCTAATATAATCCATAATAGAAATTTCAACAACACTGAGATACAACGTCGAATCTGTCTAACAAGTCTGAAAGTCTTCTACTAACTAAGGAGTTGCTGGGACAAGCCCCCAGCTAACTCCCGAAATCTTGAAAACTGAAACATAATACAAATAAGAACATAAGCCACGTCCTTGGAAGATGAGGACTCACCACTAGCAGCTGGGAGAAGGAGAAGCGTATCTATCCACACGGCTGAACCTGGAGACCTGAATCTATATCATGAAATGATAAAGCACAAGAGGCGTGCGGTCAGTACTTTAAATGTACGGAGTATGCAGGAACCGTAATTAAACTAAACATACAAATATATAAAGAAGTAATTTAACCACACATTAATAGTAATATAAATGAAAGGAGATACATAAGATCAACTAATGCACAACATTTAACAAACAGAAATAATATAGAGGTACAATGCCGTGACTGATATAAAGAGGGTCCCTTACTATCCAAGGGAGATTTCCTGACTATCAAAGGGAGATAGATTCTCTGATATAGAGAGTCAGTGACAGGCTAGGGATTTTAGTCCCGACAAACTAAGGAAAAGCATGCATGGCTAGTAGCTAGGGGTGTGAGGCTAGGGAAACATTCTTCCTAACGAGAATCCCGACTGACTAGGGAAACATTCTCGCTAACGAGAATCCTGACTGACTAGGGAGACATTCTTACTAACAATAATCCCGACTGACTAACGCTAATCTAAATTGCAACAACTAATCAGAGATAACAACCTTTACTGATTTTCATCATACAACATTCCTTTCGACAAGATTGGGGCTACTTTCTAATAACAACATGCCCAACAGTTGCAATATCATTCACATCATCATGTAGCATAAGTTCATCCATGATTATAGATTCCACTCATACTTTATCAAAGATGCATGGCTTCATTTATTTCAAAACATACCACAAGCTAATATTTTATAAAATTTGGGAGACTTCGCTCCAAACAATGTGGTAAGCTTATTTTGGAAAGATCATAATTTAAAATTGACATGTGGCATTACCCAAATCTTTGTCACACTTTGAGCTAATCAATTTATATTTGAAAGCAACAACATAATCATAGGTAGTTTTAGGAACGCGCTTTTCATCATCAACCTCATCATCATTTCACATTTATAATGAAGCACTTTTTTTACGAACTTTTCATCCATTGGCGTTTTATATTCAAAGATTTAGAAGAAAAATAATTTTAGTAAGGAAAACAATTTACAATCCGCCCAAGCTTTATAATCTATCGATATAAGTACAACCCAATCATACCCAATTAATTCAATCCAAACATGGTGACAACACATAATTTACTTCAATTGCTCAAGCCCACAAGTCCAACTCAACCCAACATATTCGTCAATGTCATAATCAAGTCATTAGGGTTAATTAATTTCCACAATTCCATATGTTCGTGAATTACTACGATAATCAAGGGAGAAATGAACAAATGCCATTCAATACTCAACCCAATTTATGAAGAACATACTACACTCATACATTCTCAACCTATATATCGTAATTCAAGATAACTCATCAATTAATAACCTAATAAAATTCACAACCACAGTAGATATTAGCATTTATGAGGAATAAAGAATAATTTACCCTTTTTATAAACCCTAGATCATGCTTTTCTAGATTCATTGAAATCGGATATTTAATGAAAATATTTTTGAGACCCAAGGATGGAAGAGTATCCTTGTTGAAAAACCAGCATACCTGGTAGGAGAATAATACACTCGAGTGGCACCTTGAAGCTCTTGAAGAAAATCCTTGAACTTGGTGGAGGGGAGGAAGAAAAGTTTGAGAGGGTATTTTTAGAGAATGAGAGATTAGGCTTAGGAAAACCCCATACAACGTCCCAAATAGTACCCGAAATGACGTCACTTTAAAGCTAAACGCAGGGAATTTTACAAAACTACCCCTGAGAAAACCTGAAAATTTACCCGAACTGGAACCCACGACCCTTAGGACGAGTTATTGTCTCATACAATGACTCGTCACTTCCGTCCATTAAATGCAATGGGCCTCTTCAAACTTTCAACTTCTTAAACAATGACTGACAGGAAGGGTCGTTGTCTCCTACAACGAATCGTTGTATCCTCCCGTCGATTGTACTGCTTCCTTGACTGGTGGCACAACCACGACTGATATGACGAGTCTTTTCTTGGACCAATGACTCGTTGTATCCTTCCATTGCCACCACTGGTCCTTCCTTCACTCTCCTACCATGATCAAAAGAATGGATCGTTACAAGTTCCAATGGCCCGTTGTCACAATCCGTTGTCACCACCAGGGAAACCCGAGGTCCAACCCATGACTGCGTATGATGACTCATCGTTTGCACCAAAGAGACATTACATGGATCATTCTTTCTCAGTAGTACAGTCTGAGATCTCACCATGACTTCTTCCAATGGGTCGTTGTTTTTCACAATGACTCGTTCCTCCTCCCTTCCTGTAACTTTTTCCCAGCTTTCATCAAATTTAATTTCTTAACCCCTGGGTCTACTCTTAGGCACTTTCGAGGTATTACAGTGATTCAAGGAGAAATCCTAGATGTAGTTGCACCAAGAACATCAGTTTAGGCTTTCATTTGTCAAGTAACTTTACCCATATGCCCTCCATGAACATTGATCCTTGATAGCCAATGTTGAGCCTTAGACTCTTTCTTTCACAATCACATTACAAGCCTTAAGACCATTCTTAATACCTTTCTTTGGCACCCATTCTCCCTAAATGCTAGTGACAAGATAAATGATGAAGTGAGGCTTAATGCCTAAGAAAGAGGGATTGAAAAAAAATGAGAAATGAGGCAAAAGCCTATGTTTTGGGGAGTGCAAAAAAAAAGGGGGAGGGGTGAATAAGAATTTCAGTGTTAGGGGAGCACCACCTTGTGTCAAAATGCACCAAAGGATAAATCAAAAAGAGAAAGACAATTTGTATGAATCGGTGATTCCTCTTGAGGTGATAAGCTAGTTGTGAATGCCAAAGGGGTTATATAGAGGGTTGTTAAAGAAATGAATGTTATAAACAATGAAAGAAGTGAAACAAGGTGAAGTCACTGGAAGGAGTTGATGTAAAGTATGTTCACAAAAAGCATTAGGGAGGATCTAGTCACTATAGCCAAATTTTTATCCTATCCTTACCTCGAGCCTGCATCATAACCTTCTAGCCCTATATGATTCTAAGTGCAACTATTATACATTAGTGGAGAATTACATGAAGGGCAAGCCCATGGGTCAAGTGTATGCATGAAGATTTCTTTTGAGAGAGTGAGTGTGAGTGTCTCTTCAAAACAATACTTTGTGTGCATTCAAATGATCACATGACAAAAATAATAGGGATTCTTTTTTTGGTGAGTGGCATCATTCCTTTTTGAGTACAAAAGAGCATTTGGAGTTAATATGGGAACAAGGCACGAGGAGTGTAAACTCTAAGACAAGTGTTGAATGTGCACTGATTATAACTTGAGATGCTATGTGTGTTTCTTTGTTGAGAAATGCCCTTGTTTTACTAAATGAATCCTTTCATAAGCTTTTATTGGTGGAAAGTGGTAACCTATTTGAAACATCTTCGTTTTTTTGGTCTCTTGGGGTATTTCCTTCTCTTTTTCGGTAAGCGTAGTGAGCATATTTTTGGGTTGTCATAGTTCAGGTGATTAGCGAGGTATAATTGTGAATAAAGGTGGCATATTTCTCAATGAATGAGTATTGCATTACTTGAGGACAAGCAATGATTTAAGTTTGGGGGTTTGCTGAGTTGGTAATTTACCAACTCATTAGGCTTTAAAATTTGAGTTTTTTCTTAGTTCTTGAGTTGATTATCTGAATTTTATGCCCTTTTTACTTTTGTTGTGTAAAAATGACTAAATGTGAAGAAAAGATCAAAAATGGGGAAAAAAGAATGGAGTGAGAGTAAATTAGTGATCCACAAATGAAAATTGGTGAAACACCGGCCAAAGGCCGAACATCACTGCCTCTAAGGATTAATTCCATCGGCAATTCGCAAATTGCCAGCGGCGATTCACCAGTCCAGTTGTTGTAGGACACCCAAAGTTCTGGAAGCTTGAAGATCCGGAAGTTCACGAATCAGCATCGACAAAATACCGGGTGAACTGCCGATGTTCACTTGGATTGAGTAAGGGCCCAGAAAAGATACCTGGCGGTTCACGGATTGGAACCCGCGAACTGCCAGTGTCTCCACTGATTGCAGAATGGCGCTCAGGTATAATCATCCAACACAGAAAAACAGATAAAAAGTTTCCTACTTTTTAGGATATAAATAGAAAAAAAGTACTTTGTACTGAGATATGCAGAAGGGGAGATAAAAATAGAGATATTGAGAGACAGCAAAGCATGCATCATATCATTATTTTCCTTTTTAGCTGCAGAACATTCTCTTAGTTGAGATAAGGAGATTCTGATTGAAAATTTTCGAAAAAGTACTCTGCTTTATTTCTTCTTTGTAATAGTAAGTTTCAGCTTTTGTTTGAGACTATTTTGTGAATTTGATTTTTCTACTATTTCTATTAAATTCAATGAAGTTATTGATGAATGTGATTCTGAATTTTTTAATCATGAGTAGCTAAATAATTAACTAGAGTTTTGTGCTGATGAATACTTAATTAGATTGGGTATTGCTAAAGTCATCTTCATATTGTTCAAATAAGTGTAAATCTATTAGATTCTCATCAATCTATAAAGGAAGATCCATTGATTTGGGTCTATTTATTCTTGCTTGATTGTTGCTTATAAAAGAATAATTAAGTATTGGAAGAGAATTTAATAGTGGGTATGGATAAGAGATTGTGAAATTGGGCTAGAAATAGCTGAAATTGCATGATCATTCCTTATTAGAAGCTAATAGCTAGATATTAGTGCAGTTGCTAATCCAAATAGAATCTGGTTGAGCTAAATCGTGACTAGAGGTTTGACAAAACTCCAGTAAGAGGTAGTTAAAATGCTGAAAAGTTGTAATTACCTATTTCCTGAGATTATTTACACTTGTTGAAATCATAAAATGACCTGGCATGTCCTGATCTAGTTAGTATTTCATCTACACCACACCTTTAGTCGTTCACACTATTGTTGACAACTTTGCGGATCTTGCTGTTTTATTAC
>JACEIK010018579.1:0-10553 GCA_018107945.1 Datura stramonium | reverse complement strand
ATCATAATCTCATCTTTTCATGAACCTCCATAGATGGGCATCTTATTTATAATACTTTAAAATCATTAATTTGTAATTGAAAACATTATAAAACCTACCAATGAATCATAATTCAACATTAGAAACATGCATAGGGAATACCCATGATAGATACTTAGAGAATTCACAAGTTGGGTTAAAACCCCATAGATTTACTTAGAAATCACATGAAACCGAAGAGGGATTGGGAATGGGAGTGTATTTATAAACCTATTCATAATCCAACATACCTGAGAAATTCTTATTAGCCAACCCTCTTGAATGCCCAAAGGAATTTAGGGAAGAGCTTGATGAATCTAAGCTTGATCACCCTTAGAAACTACTAGACTTGCATGCATGGAGGGGAATAGGATTAGAATGAGTTAACCCCTCTTAAAACACACATATCTGAGCTTAAAACGACATAGTTTAGGCCTTAGGAACTTAGGAATTACGAAAAAGACCTTAATAAATTTGCAGAAAAATACACACTACTAGTCCTAACGAGGGACTAGACGACTCGTCGTCAAGGACAACAACTCATGGTCTGAACTCATCACCAAAACTGGAATCTTACCTTCATTGGTCACCACGAGGGACACCACGACTCGTGGTTTACCCAATAACTCGTGGAAAGGAATCATTAAGAACACTGTCAAAACATTCAACTTTCGAGTCAAACTTCTGATCACAACTAACATAATGACTCGTGGTGCTAACCATGACTCGTGTCCTCGTCCGTGGTCAACCAAACCAAGAAATCCAACTAAGTTTTCCTTCCTCCCCATGAGTCATCTCACGACTCGTGGTGCACCTCATGGGTCACTGGATGACTCGTCTTGTGACTTAGTGCAGAATATCTTGTTTTCTCCATTTCAACCTTTTGGTATGATCTTAGGGCTTTCGGGATATTACAATATCTCCCCCTTGGGAACATTCCTCCTTGAGTGTGAATAAACATACTGAAAAGCTGAGAAATGCAACTGCCGTCTCAAATACTGAACATTTAAAGCTGATAACTAACGGAGTGACGTACGCTGGACTGAATTACATGAATTAACTGAATTCATGAATCATACATACATACATTGACCTTCAATAAGTTGGGGCACATGAACTGAACATGAAACTGAATCATGTATTATGGAGGAAGCTAATACCTGAAGCTGAAATAGAGCCGGAAGGGAATAAATGCGGGTATTTAGCAATCATATCTGCCTCGGCTTCCCACATAACTCCCTCAACATGTTGATTCCTCCATAAAACCTTAACTAAATCTACTTTTTTGTTTCTTAGCTTTTGAACTTGACGATCAAGTACCTCATTCTAAGCCTATGCTTCACACCTGCACTCTCTACAACCAAAGTTGGATCACCCATGCACTTCTTTAAAAGTGACACATGAAACACTGGATGTACTAAAGCTAATTCTAAGGCCAACTCCAACTCGTAGGCCACTTGCTAACCCGTCTCACAATCCGGTATGGACCAACATAACGGGGACTGAGTTTTGCTTTGTTTTCAGATCTAATCACTCCCTTCATGGGAGACACCTTTAGAAACACCCAATCGTCAACTTCAAACTCAAGATCTCTCCTCCTCACATCCGCATAGAACTTTTGTCGACTCTGAGCTGTTTTCAACTTGTACCTTAGAAGCTGAACTTTCTCCATAGCCTCATGGACTGAATCTGGTCCTATCATTGAGGATTCGCTGACCTCGAACCAACCAATGGGAGGTTTACACCTCCGCCCATACAGAGCCTCAAACAGAGCCATCTGAATGCTGTAATGGTAGCTGTTGTTATATGCAAACTGAATGAGAGGAAAATGATCACCCCTACTACCCTTGAAATCAATCACACACTCTCTCAACATATCCTTGAGAGTCTGAATGATCCGCTCAGCCTGACCATCTGTCTGCGGTTGAAATGTTGTTCTAAGTTTAACCTGAGTACCAAGTCCCTTCTGAAATGATCTCCAAAACTAGTAGGTAAACTGAGTACCTCTACATGATATGATGGAAAAGGGAACTCCATGCAACCGAACTAATTTTTAGATATAAAATTTAGAATAATCCTCCACTGAATTCGTAGTTTTGATCGGTAGAAAATGAGCTGCCTTAATCAACCTATCTACTACAAACTAAATAGAGTCATACTGTCAACGAGTACAAGGAAATCCTGTAATGAAGTCCATATTGATTTCCTCCAACTTCAAAGTAGGGATACTAATATCTTGAAGCACACCTCCAGGTCTTTTATGCTCAACCTTCACCTGTTGACAATTCGGACTCTTAGCCACAAACTCTGCTATTTCCTTCTTCATTTCATTCCACCAATAGACTTCTTGTAGGTCACGGTTCATAATGGTGGCTTCTCGATGTATAGAATATTTAGAACAATAAGACTCGTGCAACATCCGATCTCTCAATTCATCTACACCCGGAACACACAAATGACCCTGATATCGAAGCACACCATCTCCCGCTTGGTAGAAGACCTCCACTTTATGATTCCAAACGGCTTCCTTAAACTTCACCAGAATAGGATCTTCATTTTGTCCAGCTTTGACCTCGGTCACCAAGGAAGATTCTGATCCATTGTGAACAATGGCACCACCATTTGTCAAGTCAACAAGGTCAACTCCTAGCCGTGTTAGACGATGCACATCCTTCACTAACTCTTTCCTTTCCTCATATACATGGGACACAATCTCCATAGAAAGCCTGCTAAGAGTTTGTACCACCACATTAGCCTTGCCTGTATGATAAAGGACACTCATATCATAATATTTTATAAGCTCCAACCACCTCCTCTGACATAGATTCAGATCCTTTTGGGTAAAAATGTAATGAAGGCTTTTGTGGTCCGTAAACACATCCACTTGGACCCCATACAGATAGTGTCTCCAAATCTTCAAGGCAAATACTACTGGTGCCAACTCAAGTTCGTGAGTCGGATAGTTCTTTTCATGGACCTTCAGTTGCCTAGAAGCATAGGTTATAACTTTACCGTGGATCATGAGTACACAACCAAGACTGATCCTCGAAGAGTCACAATATACCGCAAACCCATCGGTACCCTCAAGTAGGGTCAACACCAACATTGAGGTGAGTCGAGTCTTCAACTCTTGGAAGCTCTTCTCACAACCCTCCAGCCATCGAAACCTCATGTTCTTCTTGGTCAACTTAATCAATGGTGCTTCAATTGATGAAAACTCATCAACAAAGCTCCAGTAATAATCGGCTAAGCCCAAGAAACTCCTGATACCCAAAAGACTCACTGGTCTAGGCCAATTCTTCAAAGCTTCTATCTTTTGAGAGTCCACCTGCACACCCTTACTTGACACAACATGACCCAAAAATACTACTGAGTCTAGCAAAAATTAACACTTGCTGAACATAGAATACAATTGGCGATCCTTAAGAGTATGTAGTATCACCCTTAAATGAGCGGCATGCTCCTCCTCGTTTCGAGAGTATATGAGAACGTCATCTATGAACACGATCACGAACATGTACATATATGGCGTAAACACCTTGTTCATCTAATCCATAAAAGCTGCAGAAGCATTCATTAGTCCAAAAGACATAATGACAAACTCATAGTGGACATAACGAGTCTTGAAGGCTTTCTTTGGGATGTCACTCTCTCTAACCCTGAGCTGATGATATCCACATCTGATGTATATCTTTGAAAAACACTTAGCATCCTGAAGTTGGTAAAACAAATCATCAATCTTGGTGAAAGGATACATGTTCTTGATGGTGACTTTGTTTAATTACCGATAGTGAATGCACATTCGAAGGGAACCATCCTTCTTTCGGATAAAGAGAACTGGTGCACCACACAGGGATTTGCTAGGTCGGATTAAACCCTTTCCTAAGAGATCCTTCAACTGCTCCTTCAACTCCTTTAGCTCAGTTGTGCCATTCTGTAAGGAGGAATAGATATAGGCTGCGTATTGAGAAGAAGGTCAATACCAAAGTCGATATCCCTCTTAAGAGGAATCCCTGGTAGATCATTTGGAAACACCTCTGGATACTCACACACTATAGGGACTGATGGATAGTCAGGGTCTCAGTGTAGCATCCTTAACCCTAACTAGATAGTACACGCAACCCTTTTAAATCAACTTTCTAGCCTTAAGGTAGGAATGAAGTGACCTACAGGCACAAATGAACTACCCTTCCATTCTAGGACTGGCTCACCTGGAAATCGAAACTCTACTGCATGGGTTCTACAATTTACTGAGGCGTAACATGCATGCAACTAATCCATGCCAAAGATAACATCAAAATATTTCATGGATAGCTATAATAATCTATTAAGGTGACTTTCTGAAGGACTTTGATAGGGCAATTTCTATATACCTGTCGAGCTATAACTGAAACACCGACTGGAGTAGAGACTGAGAAGGGTTCTGATAGGATATCAGGACTTACTCTGAAACTACTAGAAAGATAGGGAATCACAAACGATAAACTAGCCCCTTGATCTAACAATTAATATACATTAAGGTCAAAATACTCATAATATACCAGTGACTACATCTGGAAAGACCTCCTGCTCCTGACGAGATCTGAGGGAATAGAATTTGTTCTGGCGCTGACCACCAGATGCACTAGTCGATGCACCCTGCTGAGCTGAGCGTGATGGTACGGTTGCTGAGCTAGTGGCTAGGCCTTAGACCCTGTCATGACCCTGTTTGTCTTCTGGACAATCTCTAAGCACATGTCCGGGCTTCCCAGACCTGAAACAAGCACCTGAATCAGCTAAACACTGACTATTGTGTCTCCGGCCACACCTACTACACTCTGGGATGCTGGACTCTATGAGTAAGCTCCCGTGACCTCGAGAGTCATATACTCGTCTCCTCTAGTCGCGCCTAGATTTGGATGGAACACTCATAACTGATGGAGCTGGGGCTGAAGATCTTTGGTGGAACTACTGACGGTGCCCACCACTTGATCTCTACTAGGAGAATCCAAATCTATCAATCCTGGCCCTCTTGGCCTCTCTTTCCCGCTCACTCACCTACAGTGCCTCTATATCCTAGGCGTACAAAATTATCCAGGAAAAGTCAATGTCTTTATGAAGCATCGCGTTCCGGCAATCTTTTACCAAATAGTTTGTTATCCCATATATGAACCGACTCACTCGGGCTCTCTAATCTGTCACCATTTCAAGTGCATACTTGGACAAGCGAGTGAACTCTAAAGTGTACTCCTGGACTGTCATCTTACCTTTCTTTAGGTTCACAAACTCAACTCCTTTAATATCCCTTATCTCACGAGGGAAGAACCGATCCATAAATGTGGTGCGGAAATCATCCCAACCAATAGGGACTACTCCGACTGTCCTACTATATTTTCGTTGCCTAAGCCAGATGTGCGTAACCCCTTTCAATTAATACGAGGCTAAATCTGCACACTCCTCCTCGTTCATCCCCATGATCTAGGTGATCTCCAGAACCTCATCAATAAACTCCCGTGGATCCTCATCCACCTTTAATCCAAGGAACTCCGAAGGTGTCACGCCCCATAATTGGGGGAGCGCACAATTGTCTCCCGATACCTGACTGACCGGGAAGCCAACTATACAACATTTGTAAGTGTAACACTTAGGCCTTCCAGGTCACCTGTCACAATCAACTTAAGTAATCATCTGGACCCTTAAGGTCTAAACTACCACAAATAAATAACTGAAATGTCGATAAGTCCATGATTAGGCTAAACCAAGCAATGGAAAGACGACAAGGCTTCGAAATGAATAATAGTATACATATTAGGTCTACAAAGCCTCTAATGAGTAACATGAATTGATGGTCGAAATAAGGCTCCGACCTACCCGTAACTATAACTCAAAACTCAAGCCGAAATAACAATGCCCTAGCTCCAAGAAGAAAGGAGCATACCAACACATCCTCTAATCTCATGAACCGCTACTGCAACTGGTAATCCTAGCCTCTGCCTGCAGCTGCAACACGAATGCAAGTCCCCAGGTGAGGGGACGTCAGTACAAATGAAAGGTACTAGTATGTAACAATGAAATTATAAACATGAGATAACAATCCTATAATAACTGACTCAGCACATAAACATATAAAGGATAGATATAACCTGGAACCCTGCAACCTGTAATTGATAACAACTCACTATAAAATAAGTGAACTCCTAACTCAATCAAGAATAAGGAATACTAACAAGCTGGAATCCTGGAAATCGAAACCTGAAAATAACTCTATAATGAGATGAAAATGCAATTAAGAAATGCACCCGAAAGAAACTATAATTGTAATGCCGGTGACCAGCAAACCATAAATCTATACATAAAATTCATCCAGCTAGTGTACCACACCAAGGTAAACTAAAAATATCTCCAGCCAGTGTACCATACCGGGGTAAAATAAAAATATCTCCAGCTAGTGTACCACACCGGGAAAAAATAAAAAATATCTAAAGCCGGTGTATCATACCGGGGTAAAATAAAGATATCTCTAGGTTGTATACCATACTAGGGTAAAATAAAAATAAATCTCAATCGCAATCATAAATGGAGTTGATAAGGCTTATAGAAACTATCTGTATACTGACAACCATGAAATATGTTGACTCAGTAACTATAACATGTATAGGATCTTACCATGACCCCAAATACTACTATTATGCCACACACATGTAGGTATTTCATTTATCATTTAAATAAATACATATGTTGTGAATGAATTCTAGGGAAGTTCCTAGGACTAGATTATCATAAAGACTGTGTAGACACACGTTCATTATCTTTAAAATCTCCTAGAAACTCTAACACGAGGAGTAGGGAAGAATAGCTTAACTTAACATTTTCTATTAACAATCTTAACATTCATTGCATTCTTATACTCGTTTTACTTTCATACATTCATATCAAGAATTGCGAGCATACCTCATTCGTTGCACATCATATCACATCTTAACGTAACTTATGAGCAGGAAGACATAACTTGCATATCTCAAACTTGGAGCTCTTTAACACAAAAATGCTAGGCAATTGTCTAGGGGCTGCCTTAAGATAAATAAAGACTTATTGTCATGCTTTAGACAACCCTAGGCTAGAACACAAGATTGTAGGGAGCAAGTTCTTATCTTTACGATAGGATTAGCGGTTAGGATAGAAATTACACCTAATTTTCCTTTCTTCGTTATTAAAACGGGATAAGTTAGATACCGACTTAGAATTTTCACATCACCTCTTGTAGAAGTAGTTGTGAAGCTAAGTTAGGTTAAATGATTAGAGGTACAAAAGACCATAATCAAGGGCACAAACCCTGTAAACCACATCCACATAGTTAAATTGCTCACGAATTAGGATGTCACATCCCCCCTCAACGATGTAGGTGAGAGACTAGTTTGTCATGTTTAAAGGCTCGAAAGACCATGAACATCACATTTTAACTATTTGAGACAACAAATGAAGTTTTCATACTCGATCCACTGTGAATTGTTGCATTACGTGTTTATTAGGCCTTAACTATAGTTGCTTCTTATATTATTTCTTGAGTATTTTGTGATCACCCCTACACTTAATTAGAATTTCCCGAAATTTCTATAATCAACACTTGTGAATGTTAAATTAACACTTGAACTTGATAACTTGCTGAATTAGTCCACTCCTTATGGATTCGACATTCGCGTCTTAAAAAGAGGCACTGTATTACTTGTACGACCGCGCGCGTTGGAGCGCGAACAAGTTTTTGGCGCCGTTGTTGGGGACTGGCGAAGTTTAGTGAATTTTTCTTTTGTCGTGTGATTTTTAATTTTCTTAAGTGTTGAAAACCTTTGTCTCAGTATGCTATATTGCAGGTAATAGGTTGTCCTTTCAGAACTAGCAAGGAATAAAGAGATGGTGGAACCTCTGTTGGGACCTAAACGCTAACTGTAGTTGCTCCGGAGGGCAGCTCTAGAGTGAAACTTGAAAAGGTTACAAGAGCAGTTGCAACAACATCCACCAGTGGGGCAAGAAGAGTGATTACCTAAGAAGATGGCAGCCTGACCCGTTCGCATAGTGGAAATCCCACTAGCGACGAATGTGACCTCCAGTATCCGTGAATCAAGGCCCGAAGGGAACTTTGAATTGAATCAGAAAATGGTAAAGTTGTTACATTCTAGTGGAGAGTTCATTGTAATGAATCATTAGGACCTACATTAGCACTTACAAAACCTCCTTGAAATCAGTGACACATTCGTCCCCACCGGAGTGTCAACTGATTTTGTCTGACTTTTACTCTTTTCATTTTCATTATTGGGAGAGGAAAAGAGGTCGTTGAAGGCTGAGCCACTGAATTCCATTACTTCTTGGAACGACCTAGAAAGGAAGTTCCTCGTTAGATTGTTCCCTTCAGGCAAGACTCAGAAGTGAGATATTAAGCTTCAAGCAGAGGCCAGAGGAGAACTTATATTTGTCTTGGGAAACATTCAAGTCATTGTTCAAAGACTGACCCCATCACCAGCAGTCCAATGAGGTGATAGCCCATACCTTTGTTGAGAGTCTAGATCCACATAAAAAAATCCTACTAGACTCTGCATCGGATGGGCAAGCATTGGACAAGACTTATGATGTGTTGTACACCCTGTTAAATAGGATTTCTCAGGGAAATCCGGAGTTGCACAGTGATTCATCAAGAGGGGGAGGAAAGAGAGCAGGGATGATAGAGGTGGATGGTGTCAATGCTATTACACCCCGTAAATTTTCGACATGATAAATGGCTTATTCCCATGTTTGCTAAGAGTTTTTGAATGCCATACATGCTAGAAAAAGGCCGCGGGAAGACTGGACGAACATCACATCGAACCATGGCGGGAGGAGCTGGGGTAGAACCCCTCCGCGATGGCACCTGCCACGGAGGCCCTGTCCAGGTCCAAGTATAAAAGCCCCAAACTTCGGTTTTACCTCATTTTAACTTAAAAATTTCTAGAAAAGAGACCATAAACAGAGGGCACGAGAGGGTTAGTGAGATTTGCTTTCGTTTACACCGTCAAACGCGGTCCAAACTCAAATTAACTCCAGATACAGAAGTATAAAGCTGCAAAGAGCATTCCTGCGGGTTTGCTTTCGAAAAATTCGGTCAGCGAACCATATTTCTACTGAGATAAGGTAAGAGGAATTGCTCAAAATTAGTGTCAATATACTCCTAGCCCTAAAGTAAGCATTTCTCCCTTCTGGACTTCTGAGAAATAGCGAGTTTTTGACCATTTTATAAAAAGTCATTGACCATTTTTCAAAAAGTCAAAGTTTGGGCTATTTGTATACTAAAAGTGATATTTTCTTCCAGAATATTAATGTATTTAGTCCTAATTGGTATATATATGGATGCAGTTGGGAGNATTTGTATACTAAAAGTGATATTTTCTTCCAGAATATTAATGTATTTAGTCCTAATTGGTATATATATGGATGCAGTTGGGAGAAATAGTGGATATTGACCAAGTTACACCAATTAGCCAAGAAGTCAGAGATCGAGGTATGAAAAGCCTGTTCCTTCGACAAGTTAGTAATCCTAGTATAGAAAATAGCGTGAACTATAGAAGAAACAATCCAAAAGTCGAGTATTGAGTCTAGTATGAATCCAACAAGCATGTTTTATGTTATTGTGCTATATTCAGAATAAAAGTCCGTAAATCAGTATCAAACAGCCAAATATTATTTCAGATACAGTTAGCCTAGTAACAGAATCAGTTTAATGTAGCAAAGAGATTAAGAATAGAATATCAAAACATGGATAGTATTTTAAGATCGAACATGCCTTCTATACGTGGTTATTGTTTGTTGAGACCTGTTTGTGCTATGAGGGCACCCTTAGAGCGTCCTTGCCGCCCAAGGGTTAATAGGTGTGTTGACTCGCTCGCCAGAGGGTGAGGATACGTCACTCCAAGGAGTGGCATGCCGTCCACAGTAGGACGAAGATGGGATGAAGTATTCCCCATATCAGGCTGATCAACATAGCATTATAGCTTACCCTGTCGAGCGCTTGCGCCTAGGGGGCAGATTACAGATACAAATACAGATACAAATTACATTTTACAGTTACAGGAGTTCTCTAGACTCAAATACAGTTATAGTTAGGGGCCTAGAGAGCCCAAGCTGTATTCCCAGGGGGTCGGTAAAGGTGCTCGTAGTTATGAGGCGAGTGGAGTGACTTTACTTTTTGATGGTTTTGACCCGGGTAGGGGTATATAGATTGTGTGTTGGTTGGCACCTTCTGGCTTACTTGGTCTGGTATAGGTCCTTGTATGTTATATATGTATATATATGTTATTTTATTAGCTGATAGATAGTAGGTCGCCACGTCCACAGGTATGCTTCTACCTTACCTCAGTACAGATAAGCTTATTTCAGATCCCGCCAGCCTAGACAGTTTCAGATACTTTCTGCTATTCAGAACTACTAGTAATATTGCTTATATTCAGTTATGCTCAGTTTGCTTTACATACTCAGTACCAGTGGTACTGACGCCCATTTGGGGCGCTGCATTACTTGCCTGCAGGTACTCA